>VWZE01011524.1:47659-96111 GCA_013396675.1 Eubucco bourcierii
GAGCACAGCCCTATGGAGAGAGGCTGAGGGAGCTGGGATTGGTTAGCCTGGAGAAGAGGAGGCTCAGGGGAGACCTTCTTGCTGTCTACAGCTACCTGAAGAGTGCTTGTAGCCAGGAGGAGGTTGCTTTCTTCTCTCAGGCAAGCAGCACCAGAACAAGAGGACACAGTCTCAAGCTGTTCCAGTGAAAGTTTAGGCTGGAGGTGAGGAGAAAGTTCTTGCCTGAGAGAGTCATTGACTGCTGGAATGGGCTGCCCAGGGAGGTGGTGGAGTCACTGTCCCTGGAGGTGTTCAAGGCAGGTTTGGACGTGGCACTTGGTGCCATGGTCTGGTCTTGAGGGCTGTGGTAATGGGTTGGACTTGATGAGCTTTGAGGTCTCTTCCAACCTTGGTGATACTGTGATACTGTGATCAGTCTCCAATCTTGACTCAGGGTTACCTATATTAAAAGCACTACCACATGGTAGACATCAGCAGCTACTAATTTCAACAGCAGCTCTCACAGAGGGGAACTTCCCAAAATAGCCGTGCTTTGGCATTGCTATCATTAAAAAAACACAGTTTTAAATTAAATCTGCTTGTAGCCTGTCATTCATGCAAAGCTAGCCCTGGCAAGGTCTAGTCTGATAAATATTTCACTTAATACATCTCAAAGGGTTTCCAAGTTAATGCCACATTCTCCAAATGGAACTTTTAAGTTTCTCCTTTGAAATATCAACAAAAAACCAAACCAAAACAAAAACCAAATGAACAAAAAAAAACCCAACCCAAACACCAAAAAGCCATAAATAAATAAATAAACCCCAACCAAACCCAAAAGCCCAAACTCTTCTTTTTACAGGAAAAAAAAAAAAATAAAAAAAAGAGGCTGTGTAAAGGATGTCCAGAGTAAGGCAAAGGCATTTTGACTGATCTGAAGGAAAGGTTTCTGCTGGTCTGAACTGAATGACATCTCCTCATTCATAAAGTTCACAGATTGGATTTTTGGGAGGGGTCCTGAAGCAGGCTGGGAAGTGCTTTGAATTCACTTAACTTCTCACATGCAGGGGAAAATATCCTAGTCCTCAACACAAGAGACTGAAGAAACAATCTGACAGGCAGCCTTTAGTCAAGGGTAACAGAAATGACTGCTGCTGTCTCTTGCTGTTTCAGAAATAATCCACAAGAAGCTGGTGGCTGGCAATGAGGAGCAGCTGTTCATTAAGAGACCCAGGCAAACTGATAGCATAAACCCCTGTTTTCTGCCAAATTCAAGGGGGATGCACCACAGAAATACCTTTCCTATCATGCAGGCAGCTTCTGAATTTTCAAAAGCGATGTTTGTGCCGATTTCACTGAGATCATAAAGCCACTCCATTTTTTTTTTTAAATTTTTTTTTGGACTCCCATCAGTGCAAACTGAAGTCAGCTGGATCCAGCAGAGTTCACTTCTCTCTTACAGCTCACAAGGCAGTTCCTTAAACAAATCATTCACCACTGGAATGGGCTGCCCAGGGAGGTGGTGGAGTCACCGTCCCTGGAGGTGTTCAAGGCGGGTTTGGATGTGGCACTTGGTGCCATGGTCTGGTCTTGAGGGCTGTGGTATCAGGTTGGACTTGATGAGCTTTGAGGTCTCTTCCAACCTTGTTGGTACTGTGATACTGTGATACAGGCAGTAATTATAATGAATAAACTGCTCATTAAAATAGTAATACTACTATCACTACAAGAATAATGAAAGCTTCTTTTGCATGACTTGCCCTGATTGTTCTGTACAGAGTGGTGTGGAGCTTGGACAAGG
This sequence comes from Eubucco bourcierii, assembly GCA_013396675.1. NCBI lineage: Eukaryota > Metazoa > Chordata > Aves > Piciformes > Ramphastidae > Eubucco > Eubucco bourcierii. The sequence goes on from VWZE01011524.1 coordinate 49,440, forward strand.
CATCTGGGGATATAGAGGTGGGAAGGCAGTGAGCACCCAGTGCCCAGTCACTCTCTCACTCCAAGAACCCTCCAGCTCACATTCCCATTAGACTCACACTATTAGACTTTGCCACTTTGTAATGAGCCCTTTCAACTAAAGTCACCTGAACTCATTTGTTTTCTAGATACCAAAATTTAGTCTCTGCCCACTCTTTTCCTCTAAACCTCATTGCTGTGGGTAATTTTTGTCTGGCTACAGCATGTTGCAAATGAATGTGGATCTTCTGTGTTTAAGTGTAAATGAACCCTCCTGGTTCCAAAAATAGGTGCTGTTAGTGGAGAATGAAGCAAGCATGGATATTTGTAATCCTGGGTGTACTGACAATCCACTCAAGGCTGTGTACCTGCAAAACTCAAATGATTTTCAGTTGACTTCCCTCCCAAGGTTTAAGTGAGCAAAAATAGAGGCTCAGCTGTAGCTGGAGCCAGCAAGTCTTTGCCTGAGGAAGGGAGGGCTTCAGGACTTGGCTCTGAACACAAAGCATTCTCAAAACACATTTACATTAAGTGTAGGCTTTTCAATTCAAACACCAAAATTGTACTTGATTTTCCTGACAGCCCTGCTCCAATATAGTGGCATTAACGAGCATTCAGTTTTCAGGAGCTATAAAGAGCCCCTTCATAACTCTGGTCCTTCACATGGGTGGTTCCTGTGGCCTTTCTTAGTGCTATGGCAGGAAGTCAGAGCAACACTTCAGAACATCAGGTTTAAATACTAATAGATAAGTGAGTACATCTTTGTACACTGCTAGAGTACAGGAAACAAATAGGTTCCACAGCCAGACTTTCAAGATCCCTCTTTTCACAAAAGCCTACACTTACTTATGGGGTCACCACCTACCCACATAGGCTGGTCTCAAGCAGGGCACAGCAAGTATTAAGAAGCCAGGAAAAGGGTATGAAGGAGCTTAAGGTAGAAAGAGAGACCTCATGCCTGAAGGAAACAGCAAAGAGTGGCAAAAAGGAGAATATTTAGCCTAATGAACTCACCAGGATCTTTGCTTTGGAATTCAGATGAGCTCTCAAAGGTGACCTGACACCAGAGCCATGCAATAAATGACATTTTAGGTCACTGACACACATGAAATAAGGGCTGGGGTAGCAAACCAAAAGGGTTTAGTTTTCAAAATCAGTTTTTACAAAGACCCATAGCATCTTGGATGCACATTTACTTTTGGCATTAAGGAAAATATTTCTTCTTAGTTGAAGTTCTCACCTTCTTCCCAGTTTCCAAAAACTGCAGGAAACTGAAGAAAAGAAAACAAACAAACAAACAACAAAAAAAAAAAGAGGCAGTTTTAAAGAGAACTGAATAGTTCATACTGAAACGGACTGTGGTTTTCATTTATTCTTCCTCCTCACTGCCCTCCAATAAAGAAATTACTTTACTACATGTTCAGTTATTTCTTGTTCAGAAGTGTTCTCCTGGCTCTAAATTAATTAACCAGAAAATAACTGATCTCCCAGAACTGGACAAATCTTGGCTTCTACAAACCCTCAGCCCTTTCCCAACACCTTGCTGGAGACAGTGGACCCTGATGCAGGTCGTGTTCACCAGCAATGGTATGAGAAGGAACATCAACTCAATACATCAGAAACCTACACTGCTTCCTGTGACAGGGCAATTTTACAGGAGCCCAGTGGATAGTTTTACCAATATAATTTTTAACAGCCTTTGCTTAGCAACAAAGGATGCACAGGCTTCAGCTAGCCCAGCCTAACCATTCCCAGTGCCTTGTCTGCAGGCCAGGAGCAACTTCAGCAGAGATCCTTCAGGCAGAGTACACGAGGGAAGAAACACAGTTCCCAGAAGAATGGGACCTCACTGTTGTCTGAGCAATGCTTTGCAGTTCAGGTCTGGAGAGGACTCAAGAAGGGATGCAGTGCCCCCAAAAAAGATCAGGCTTGGTTCTGCTTTCTTTCCTTAGAAAGCAGAGACCTTAGAATAGCCTTCCAGTATCTGAAGTGGGCCTATAGGAAGGCTGGGGAGGGACTATTGACAAGGCGTTGCAGTGACAGGACAAGGGGCAATGGGTTTGAACTGGCAGAGGGGAGATTTAGACTGGATGTTAGGAGGAAGTTCTCTACAGTGAGAGTGGTGAGACACTGGCACAGGTAGCCCAGGGAGGTTGTGGCTGCTCCCTCCCTGGAGGTGTTCAAGGCCAGGTTGGATGAGGTCTTGAGTGACCTGTGCTAGTGGGAGGTGTCCCTGCCTATGGCAGGGGGTTGGAGCTAGCTGATCCTTGAGGTCCCTTCCAACCTTACCATTCTATGATTGATTCTATGATTCTATGACAACATACCAAAGAGCAGAGAAGACCACAGGAGAGACTCATTTCTTTCTGTCCTCTTTGTAAAGAGCCCTGGCAGTACATCTCTGCATCCACACCATCTACTGAATACTTCCTAGACAAGAATAAAACACATTTTAACATATTCTCTTCTTTTAATTAGAAAGTGTGCTAAATACTTGTGTCCTTGGGGATCCTGCCTGAACCAGGCAGGTTTCTGATCATGGAAGTTTTGCGTTAATGAGACTTTTAGTTTGACTTACAAAAGCTCTTACATTTACACAGCAAGGCTTTTAACTTCAAAGTCCTTGAGAATTGTTGCTGTGCATCTGCCTTGTCTGGGGCCTTAATTCACAGTTCTGGTCTCTGTTTATCATATAGGGAATGTTTTGTTTAGTGTTTATAGATATATATTTACAGCATTTAGGGATATTAGGGCTTATACCAAGCTCCATTACTATAAACAATGATCAAAGGGAGAGTTAAGTGAAGCTGAAGCACTGGAGGAAAATATCTCTGCAGTCATGAAGGGAAGGAGCAACTGGGAGAAGAGAGAAAGCTGCCTGCCTGGTTATACCACTTCCAAACCCTCCAGCTCTTTTCTCTGCCTTCCTACCTGCAAACCACTAACCCCAAATGCATTTTGACAGAGCAGAGAAGGCACCTCAGTTCCTGCAAAGATTACCTAGTGTGCAATTGCTTGGTGCTACCTACACTCAGGCACATCCAGTGCTGTTCAAGCTCCAGAAAGCCTGTAAATGCCAGGCAAAGGGCAGGGCTGAAGTGTCTGGGTTTATTATCATAGAATGGTAAGGTTGGAAGGGACCTCAAAGATCATCTAGTTCCAACCCCCTGCCATAGGCAGGGACACCTCCCACTAGTACAGGTTTTCTAGTTTCTTCTTTTTTTTTTTTTTTTTTCCTGTGAGAGACAGAAAAGGAAACTGTTTTGGTAACCATATAAGTCAGTGCAGATCCATAAATACTTTTCCACTGTGTTTATTTTTCTTGTGCTGCTCTGAGTGTTTTTCTAGAGTCACCCTAATGCCCTTGTAAGTCAGATGTCACATCCATCTCCTCATCAATTTTCTTTTTAAACCCTGTCACTTAGGAAAAATCAGAGAGAGTCAACTGCAGCTTGGATGTCGTCTGGATTTGGACAGTTCACTTTTCAGTTTTCTAAGGGATTTGAAGTGCAGATGCTCAGTCACTGTGGTGCTGAAGTACTGCAGCTCTACATCACCTGCATTCCACCCCACACCTCCTGTCACCCTCCTTCTATGGATTTCTGGATGCTCACTGTTCTGCTGTGCTGAGGTCCCAGTTCAAACAGCTCTGCACACACACACACACACACACACACACACAAATCAATATTAGATACATTGCTCTGAGCATGGATATGACCTACACTGAATGACTCCAGACACAACCCAGGAATGTTGGTGATTTAACCCTCTAAACTGACTCTTAAATAGCTGACCTCAGACGTGAGTTGTGAGCACTTGGCAATCCAACCCTGAGCACTTTTAGGAGATCATCAGGCTCAGGTAGCAGTCACAGTGACCAGCAAGGAAGCAGCACTTCCCTAGGTGTTTGTCATGCACCCTGGAGCTCCCCAAAATGGGGACAAACAGGTACAAAGGTGAGAGAAGGTAAAGATCCATGAACACACCGAGCAAACCCAGCCTCAAGAAAAGCTGAGGTGATATATGGGAGCACAAATCCACTCCTCACCTTCACTGCCTTGCAGAAAAACATCCACTTGCTTCTAGCAAAACAGCCAGTGGGCCTTTGGCAGGTCTTCCCAATCTTCCCCTAGGTATGAACTGCAGAAAACAACATCCTCACCTGGAATCATGAAGCCTGCAGTGAGGAGCAATATGCAGTGTTTGGTGCATTCATAATATAGATATTATTTGGCAGCCTAGTTAAACAAATTGTTTCCTTTCAGGATCCTAGTGATGTGTGTGGTTGGCAAGTCCTCTTCCCTGCTGCTCAGCCACCTGTTCTCCCTACTGCTGAGCTAGCTCCAGCCCCAGCCCCAGCTGCCTGCTGCTCTGGCTGCAGCCCTGCAAGAGGCTGCCTTCACTTCAGCCAACAGCACTGTGCCTGCTGGACATCCATGGGGCAAAGGTGCCTTTCTTGTATGTCATGGGCACCTTTCAACTAAGCCATTACAGACTGGGCAATGTTTGCTGTCTCTCTCTGAAACCCTTGTTTGTATGGATAGGCTGCTGTAGGCTTTACACTGGAATGGTCAGTGCTGGTGAGATCAGTGGAGATGAACCAGACACAGAACTGCTTCAGCTACGTCCTGCACATGCTGAAGGTTAGGGGCAGCCACAGGTCACACTGAGCTGGAAGTGGGGGGGCTCAGACAGACAGGAGGACTCCTGCCTGGCAGTGCCAAGGACAGAGTGAACATCTCCTGCCGGTAAAAACCTCTCTCTCAAACCATCTTCCACCCTCTGATGTATCTATTTGATGATTATTCATCCTTGTTTCCTGAAATGACAATGTTATCTGAAGACCTTTGCAAACAAGGCAGCACAATCCCTATCCTGAGATACGCTGTGTGTGCATAGCAAGACTGGAACACACAGGGCTAACAAGCATGGATTCTGATCCACTGCCAGGAGAGGTTCCACTGCCTTGTAGTGGGAGGTTAAATTAAATCTCTCACATGATAAAATTTCCTCACCGAGTGCATCTCTGTCCCCCTCCTGTGGCTGGATCCGATCACACAAGTGTTGGGTGTGGTGGCCAGGGTTGGATGGACTCTTGGCCATGAAGACAGCAAATTCTTGCCTTTGAAACTAACAGTATTTGAAGGATGTTCCTGCCTTGTCTATAATCTTCTCCAGGGAGCACAGACCTGAAGAACTAGAGTGGGTGATTTCTGCTGTGGAAAAAATGTTGCTCTTCTCCAAACACTCACTTCAGCCTCTTTGACTCTCTCAGCCCTTTGATTCCCCCCAGGAACAACCACAGTCCAGTTCATCCCAGCTGTGCTGCCTTCTGCACTGGACTTGCAGCAAATGCATTCAGCTTGCTGCCTGAATATGCTGTTCTAAAATAATCCTTCTGCCACCTCCAAAGAGGAGGTCATCCTTGAAAATCAAGTTAGAACTGGCTGCCTGTGGAAATGATTACAGAAAATTCTTTTAAAGCTGCTCTGGAGGTTGGGGAAATAAATAAATAACTGGATTGTCAGGATGCATCTGCTCAGGGTTCCCACCATTCCCTGGGTGCAGCCACTGTGTGAACTCTCCTCTAGCAGGACTGGAACAGAAACATCTCAGGAGGATTTATCCTGACCCTGCTGCTGCCCTGTCTGACCCACCTTTGCCCTGAGAAGAGATTCTGACTGGCAGTGCTTGCAAAAACAGCCTTTTATGTTCTTACTTTCCCCTTCTTTTATTAATTTGCAGTCATAACCATGGCTATTTGATCCATGCAGCCAAAAAAATGTCCAGCTTCATTATTCAGTCTGTTTGCAGCTGAAACAGTCCAGCAGGCCAAGCCTAGACACACACACACACACACACATGCACACACAAGCTCTGCAGACCTCTAGGCAAGACACACTGCTTGAAGTTTAACAACCATGTGCCTCAGGATGTTTTGTACCTTTTGTGAGTGGGGGTTTTGTTGGTTTGGTTTTTTTTTTTTCACTCTCTGTGGTGTCATTCTTGCTGAACTTCGCTTCCTGAAGGTTGTTATTATGCAAGGTTTTGTCACAAGAAGTCTGTGTAAGGGTAGGGATTTCAACCTGTCTCTCCCAAATCCAGATCAGTATCAGCACCTTTGGCTCACATTCTTGCCTCTCTTGTCTAGCAAAGAGCCCTGTACAAAGGTACACAAGAATATATCACACCCCAAGGTCAGGAGCATCAGAGGAAAAGGATGAATACATACAAGCCCATGCCCTAGAAATCTACTCTGTACCCTCCATGGGTTTGCAAATAGCACTGCTTAGCAGCAGAAATTAAATCCACAGCCTTTCAGCCAAGCAGGAGCAGCACGTTGCTACTGCTGCTATTCTATGAACCTCAGAGGGTAACACATCCAACATCCCCGCCCGCGCTAGGAGGGATGTGTTAGCTCCCTGCATATCCCTGATTAACACAGCTTTAGCCCAGCCTTTGGTGTCATCTACACAAGCACTGCAACGAGGTTTGTGCAGGCTAATAATATCCTGTACCCACAAGGCAGCCCTTTCAATAAGTGCTAATTCCAGCGGCTCTGCCGCCAGGCAGCCTGTGGAGACCACCAGCAACCCCTGCGGTTTGTGCTCCAGCCAGGGCAGGAAGCAGACCCTGCACTGCACCTCACAGCCCCTCTCTGGAAGCACCAGGACCCTGCAGATCCCAAACAGGATTTTGGAAGCTGGGAGCTGTTTTAATAGACCACAGTTCTTGTTGAGTATTTTTGCAATTCCCTGGCATGGAGAGGTTGTTCTGAGGTTGAACCCAGGCCCCCTACCTTGCCTAAAAAATGAAGGATATGCTGGACAGTCTTTCTTCTTTGAACACAGGCTGAAACCATAGGTATTACACGTTGGCCAGCAGTGCTGTGGGTACCACTTGCTCTTTTTTACCTACACACCTTCCTGGCTTAGCCTCATCCTCCCAGGACATCAACCTCCTTTCTAAATAATCCATCCTTGCTCTACCATGCAGGCAATTCTTTGTACTACAGACAAAGCCCACAGTCCCTGCCCACGCAGGGCAAATCCTTCAGCAGAGGGAAAGCCCCAGGATGCTCATCTGAATCACCTACTCAGATTTTAAAAATAGTGGCCCAGCAGGATAACAAACTCAGCCCTGAAGCTTGCTGCTGGCTTGGCTGCTACTCTCCTCTCTTGGCAGAGTCCAGCCCTGCAGGCAACCCTGTTGGGAAGCCTCCCTCCAGCTCTGCTGTAAGGGCTTGTTCCTCATCTCCATGTTACAGCTATAAATGGAATCCAACCCCTCCTCTTAGAGGAGCTTTAGATGTCTCTCGTTGAGTAGGCACCACAAGCATTAATTAATCACTGTGTGGGAGGTTTGCTGGGTCCGCAGCGGTGAGTCAGTGCAAGGAGTGCTCAGCCTGAAGAAAGAGCCAACAAACCATCCCAGGATGGGGGGCTTGAGCATCTTGATCTTCTGGATGGTATAGGAACACTTGAGTTTTGTTTCTAACATCTTCCCTTTGTCTTTTTCTTCAGATCAGAAACCAATGATTCTGCTGAGGGTGCTACTCCAGCGTCTGACCCCTGTGCTTGCAAGATAGATGAGAACAAAGGCATTTTGCATTGAGTGGATGTGTAGCCATGGGTGCTAAAGTTGATGTCCCTGCCTTGACTTTGTCAGCTCATGGCTCCATTGTTGCCTGAGCAGGGCAAGCCCTGGAGAGGACAGAGAATGAAGGGCTGAGTGGAGAGCAGAGAAGGTCACAGGGTGAGAAAAGGCTTGTGAGATGCCTGCAGCCCATGGGCTCCTTCTGAAAAGCTGCAACACAGACTACAGAGTTTGCTGAAAGACTTGCTGTGTTGCTTTGAGGCTAATTGGAATGTTTTACTGAGAGAAATGAAATCCTTAGCTGTGAGAAGAAAGAAAAAAAAAACCACCAAACACCAAACCAGTAACCTCTATCACTCATTCTTCTGCTGAGAAACCCAACTAGTCAAAATATAGATCAGACACTTCTCACACACTGCTCAGTTAGTTCTCACTTCTTCTCTCTGGTGTTCTGTGTGGTTGCATCTGCCTTAATTCTTTAATCTGACCTAACATTTTTTTTTTTCCCTTTAACCTTCTTGTCATCTTTCTGACATCTCACCTCAGATCTCTCCAGATTTATCATCTGAGATAAGTTAATGTGGTAAATCTGATAAATTAATCTGGTTACTTCTAAAGGGAGGGGAAGGTGGGGTGGAGGTTTGGGGCAGGAGCCTTCTGGCAGTCTGATTGGTTGGGGTTTTTTTGTTGTTTTTTTTTTTTTGGGGTGTGTGTGTGTGTGTTGTGATTCTGTATTACTTTCAAGTTGTCTATAACTGTAAATACTTGTGTATATTGTATAGATATCTGCTTGTAATTTGTGCTAAGCTGTAAAAAGAGCTTCCTTATCTTCCACCCAACTGAGTCAGGGCTGGTGAATTCCCAAACCATCACACCTGCCCCACCAGAACTCTGTGTGTGGTAGCACAGAGAGAAATGGGAAGCAAAGAGAAATCTTTGCCAAAGCAGAACTGGAAGAGTCTGAGAGAATTTATGGGGGTTTCAAGAGGCCTCAGCATCAGACTCTCTCCCAGCTGCAACCAAGGGGTGTTTTAACACTGACTCTGGCAGCAGCAGCAGCAGTACCAAAAGTCTCTGAGCCATGCTGGTCCTAACCTACTTTGCACAGTCTCACATCTTCCATTTCCCTTCTTGCTTCTAGCAGTGAGAAGCACTTTCTGAAATGTGATCCCTTCCCTGTGCTGTATCATGCTCCATTATACTGGGAAGCAGCCTCGACATTGCTCTCCATAACTGAATCAAGCAATTCTGCCTGCAGAATGAGAGCTCAAACCCCTCCTTTGTGCCACTGCTACTCTTCCCACCCTGCCTCCTCTGGAAAATCACTTCCATGCTGGGCACTGTGTGCTGGGGAAGATCTGCTTTTCTGCAAAATATTATTAACCTTCTTTTTGTGAGTGTGCTACCTCCAGAATCCTTGCTTTAGCATTAGCTGTTTGCTTCTCCCTGCAGCACTCCCTATGCCTACTGCTGGCATTTGGTATCAGCAGGAATGGAGCTGAACAAAACAAACCAAAACCATGCCTGTGTGGCACAACATAAGGCCCTAGGGAAGAGCATTTGGTTCACTTAGCCTGAGCCACAGGGTTGGGAATGTGAACACAGTTTAACTCCCTCTCCACCTTCTCTAAAGTCTGCAATGCAGAAAGACCAGGGTTTGAGCTCACACTGTCACAGTATCACCAAGGTTGGAAGACACTTCAAAGATCATCACATCCAACCTGATACCACAGACCTCAAGACTAGACCATGGCACCAAATGCCACGTCCAAACCAACCTTGAACACCTCCAGGGACAGTGACTCCACCACCTCCTTGGGCAGCCCATTCCAGCAGTCAGTGACTCTCTCAGGCAAGAACTTTCTCCTCACCTCCAGCCTAAACTTCCCCTGGTATAACTTGAGAGCTCCTGGGACATGCTTTCAAGTTGCCTCTTGTTGACACTCCAGGCACAGGGTTGGGCAGACAAGAAGTGTGTGCATCCTGGTTTACAGAAGATCCTCAGCCTGGAACATAACTCTGCCCAACAGTGGAACACAATTGACAAACAGCATAACTTCTGAGAAGCCTTTTAAAAAAGTCTGCTTTGAGGAATACAGGAGCACCAAGGATACTGAGACCTGCAAACCTATTGGTGCTCAGTTTGAGAATGGTAGGGTTATCTCTCCTCTTCCCAAGCTGATCTGACCCACCATGGTCCCATCACTGCAGTGCTGAGGTTTCTCAACTCTTCCTTCTTCAGAGAACATTCAGGATATCCTGTGCCATGCAATGGAAAGATTTCCTACTGAATTCAGAATCAGAAGAAGCAGCACAGCCCATGCAAGTCAGATTTCATTCAACTTGTGTTCTCTGCCATTGAGAGCAGTTCAGCCTGCCTTGGCTTGGAGAGCATCAAGCAGCTGCTGTCAATGTCTCTTTAAAAGTGACCTCACTATCACTCAGAAAACCTGGGTTTCATTTAGCTTAGTTAAAATTACTCTCTGTTATGTTCTACTGCAATCATTTAAAACAAAGGAGTTCATCAACACTTTAATTCTGCAAGTCTCTACTTCACAGTGTCTGGGAATGGGAATAAGCCAGGAGCTTTTTCTTTAAACACCAAAAGGGTGTCAGAAAAGATTAAGTGAGTTTCCTGAGAGGATAGCACTCGTGGATGCAAGTGTCAGCTGGGCTGATGCTGTTTGCCACTGTAACAAATGAACAGTGGCACCTACTCGTGCCCTCAGCTTGCCATAGTCAAAACCCAACTGCTGCAGCAGGGACAGGCTATTCTCATGTGCCTCCACACAGCAGGCTAAGACAAGCAAGTAAAGAGACAATTTGAGAGTAAAAAGTGAGCCAGTGCAGGTAGAAGCATTACCAATCTCTTAGCTATTTTACAAGCACAGTATGAGAGGTTCTCTGAGGTTGCAATTACCAAGAGGTTAGCAGCAAGCATGGCAACAAACCAGAAGCCTGGACTAGTCAGCCACTGGACTAGGGAAACTTCTACAATACAGTCCAAGATGATGTTCATATCAGCAAAGTCCCAAGTGGTAGCTTCCAACACACAGCACACCAGATGCAGAGATACACAGGAGTTTCTTTGCTGAACAGACAGAACTGTCCCTCTCCTTCCACTACCACACAATTCACACTTGTCTTGACTGCCCTGTGCCACTATGACCCTCCTATCTCAAAGAAGGAGATAATAGAAGCAGAAAAGACACTAAGAAAAGTTGCAAGGATGGTGAAAGGTATAGGTCAACTTTACAAAAGAAGCGCTATCAGGGACACAAATGTATAGATGCAAAAACAACCTCTGGTTCAGGATGTTCTCACAGGATCACACATGATCACAGGATGTTAGGGGTTGAAATGGACCCAAAGAGATCATCCAGGCCAACCCCCCTGCCACAGCAGGACCAGACAATCTAGCTCAGGTCACACAGGAACACATCCAGACAGGCTCCAGAGAAGGAGACTCCACAACCCCTCTGGGCAGCCTGTCCCAGTGCTCTGGGACCCTTAGAGGAATTAAATTCCCCCTTGTGTTGAGGTGGAACCTCCTGTGCTGCAGCCTCCTTCCACTGCTCCTTGTCCTATCCCAGACAGCAAGTGAACAGAGCCTGTCCCCCCCTCCTGACCCCCAGCTCTCAGATATTTAGAAACATTGATTAAATCCCCTCTCAGTCTTCTCGACTAAGCAGCCCCAGGTCGCTGAGGCTCTCCTCATCAGGCAGTGCTCCGGTCCCTTAATCATCCTCGTAGCCCTCTGCTGGACTCTCTCCAGCAGATCCCTGCCCCTCTTAAACTGCAAGGCAGGAGAGTGAAGCTGGAAAGGTTGCTCTGTACATGTACTCTTTGTGCACTCTTCCTTTGAAAAACTGCCGCAGATAGGTCCTGGTTGACAGTGAAGCTAAACTAAATGGAATTACTGACACGGTGCTATGCCGTGTGAGAATGGCAAATATTTCTTTCCCTTACGGATGCAATTCACTTCCCTGACCTTCATGCAAAGAGTGGTTGTATTGCAGCCCAACTCTGAGGCTCCAGGGATGAGATGCTTAAAAACACCTAACAGAACTGAGATTCAAGCACCCAAGCACCTCTGAGTATTTGTGTCACATTGTTTTCATGTGCTGCTAAAAGCTCCGTCACAGTCAGGGTAAATATGAAGGCTGTAGCCCAACCAGACTTTTGGTGCCAGTGGGGCAGAGGTGAGGCACTTTTCAAAGCTTGTCATGTTATATTCCACACAGAGAACAAAAGAGGGAACTTCAGACCTTAATTTGTCACTTTATACATCAATTACATGCTGTATATTTTCACAAGTGAATTCAGCCAGCATTTATAGCAACAGAAATCTGCTGCTTGGATTTCTAGACAGATATTCCCCACGTTGCTTGCTCTTCCCTGCATGAGCTGTTTCATTTTACCTTTCTGTGTTTGTCTCGTTGAGACTGCCCAAGAGAGTTTGTGGGAGGGAAAGAAGGACAGAAAAAAAAAAAAAAAGAAAGAATGAGAAATAATTGTTAGTCTTACTCAGCAGGATAGCTGGACCCCATCTTGTGTGTGTTTCACAGGCAGAACCAGGGCAGTGTTTAAAATTAAGTGCACACTTCAGTGTTTTGCTGCTCTGAAGACACAATACTCAAAACTGTCTCCAAATTGTACCACTCAACCTGGTCCAAAGGCCATTAAAATGGTTGCTAAACTTTAGAATGCCTTGAAAGTGTTCCAAAACGTCGCTTGAGATCGCTCGGTGCAACCACAACCCTTCCGCAACTGGAGACTGATTGCAGTTAGTCCCCTGGAAACCAGGAGATGAAAAGTTAAGTGTGTTCACATTTTCTTTCAAGAGCAAAGGAATGGGAAAAAATAAAGCAGCCATCAGGAAATGATGCATTTCAGGAACTTAGGAAGACAATATTCCTCTCCTGCCTCTCTTCTGTGTCCCAGGGTTCCGTTGTTATTTTGTGGGCTCTGAGCCACTTGGAAAGCTCAGCGCCTGAAGCTGCAGGGATTACAGTGGATGGAGCCTGGCTGGGCTGTAACCTGTAATGTATTACTTATTTTTTATTTTAATTGTAAGCAGGCTCTGAAACATTATAGAGCATATAGTGCTAGTCACAGCAGAAGTAATTAAAGCAAGAGGGCCACATACAGTCAGCAGTAAAACACCAAAGGCAGGTGAGGTTGGGAAAAAAACGTCATTGATTCAGGATCAGAGAGGCTGGGAGGAGAAGAGGAGGGATTGAGATTACCAACAACAGATCACACTGGAAATGCAGCAGCAAGTGCTACAGCCCTTCACAGCAAAAGCAGCTGAGGGGTGTATTGCTGTAGAGCTTGCAAACGTCTCCAAGAGGGATGGTGACGTCAGCTCCTGCAGGTGGATTCAAAGACACAAGCCGAGCCTGAGCGAGCTGCTCCTCTCCCATCTCTGCGAGCAAGAATCTGGGTCAAGATTTCTCCCGCAGGAAAAACGAAATGCTTTCACACCAGATTAAAAATAGTAATAATTAACTAAGGGAGGTAGAAAAGGAACCCATGGCTTTTCGTTGGAGGTGGAGGTAAAGCAATATAAACGTGGTTCGGTCCCAAACAAGGCCAGGGATCTCAGGTGAGGTGAGCAAGAAGCTGCTGTTTTCTTCAGCTTGCTTGTCCAATGCCTTCCCTAAGAGAGCCAGTGTGAAAATCATGTCAAAGCATTATCATGTCCACATTCCTGCACACCCTAGCTGGGTGTCACCCTGACTCATGTTAAATGACATTGACCATTCTGAATGTAATTGGCTACAGCAAAGGTTAATGATCATTTCTACCTTTAAATAGTTTATGAAGATGTTTGATGCCTTCTAACAAGGCAGCTATTGGAACTTGCTGCTCTTTCCACTGACTTGCATATCATTGATCTTTCTTCTTGAAATGATTATCCCCAGGCAACCTATAAATCTCACTTAACTCTGGCTCAAAAATGTTGGACAATATAATGAACTGTTATGAGGGCAAAGAGAGTGGACAGGGTCACCTCTTATTAGCCAGCAGCATATGTGCTTAGGCTGTGTGCTTGGACCTGCACAGCTTTATGTACATCTCAGAGAAGCAAAGAAGGAAACAGAAGCCTTAAGGCAGATTTGGTAATTAAAGAGCATGCATTAAATCCAAATATATCACTATATGACAGCTTTACTTGCTGCTAAATATGATGCACTTGGTAACAATCTGGAGTACAACTTCATCCTGACCGTATCTCTTTCACAAATCCTTGAACTCCAAACTCGAGGCTGATTTGCCCTTGGAAGCTTGAACTGCAAGGTCCAAGGCACCTAAATGCTTAATCCTTTTCTCAGAGGTTAGAAGGAAATCAAGAGCACTATTTTGCAGGTACCAGTGGTCAATACAAATGATCCATGTTTTTATCTAGTTCTCTAGTCAGGATTGTCCACAGTTACAGAAGATGACTGAAACAGACAACTACAGCTCCAGTATTATTACCAGATAAACAGCACAACACAGGTTCAAGCTTTTCCCTTAACTGCTTTGGAAAAAATAAAGAGAATGAGCAGGGAACAGGGGAAAAAAACCTGACCTCAGGTCAGTGAAGGTGACAGAAGCTCTGTGGTTAAAGCTGGCCAAGTGCAAGGTCCTGCATCTGGGTTGGTGCAATCCCAAGCACAACTCCAGGTTGGGTGGTGAATGGCTGGAGAGCAGCCCTGAGGAAAAGGACCTGGGGGTCTGGGGTGATGAAAAGCTCAACATGAGCCTGCAGTGTGAGCGCAGCCCAGACAGCAACTGTGTGCTGGGCTGCAGCAAGAGCAGTGTAGGCAGCAGGGCAAGGGAGGGGATTCTGCCCCTTTGCTCTGCTCTCTTCAGACCCCACCTGCAGTCCTGTGTGCAGCTCTGGAGCCCCCAGCATAGGAAGGACATGGAACTGTTGGAGTGGGTCCAGAGGAGGCCACAAAGATGTTCAGAGGGCTGTAGCAGCTCTGCTCTGAGGATAGGCTGAGAGAGTTGGGGCTCTGCAGCCTGCAGAAGAGAAGGCTTCCAGGAGACCTTGGAGTAGCCTTCCAGGATCTGAAGGGGGCTACAGGAAGGCTGGGGAGGGACTATTGACAAGGGCTTGTAGTGACAGGACAAGGGGAATGGGTTTGAAGTGTCAGAGGGGAGATTGAAACTGGATATTGGGAGGAAGTTGTTTGCAGTGAGGGTGGTGAGACACTGGCACAGGTTGCCCAGGGAGGTTGTGGCTGCTCCCTCCCTGGAGGTGTTGATGGCCAGGTCGGATGAGCTCTTGAGTGACCTGTGCTAGTGGGAGGTGTCCCTGCCTGTGGTAAGGGTTAGGAACTGGATGATCTTTGAGGTACCTTCCATCCTAAACCATTTTCTGATTCTCTGAATCTCAGATTTTCTGATTCTCTGATTCTGTTTCTGCTTCTCATGCTGGCAGGAGTTAGATGAGCGGTTTGTTACTCTCAGGGCTCCCCAGCTGTTGGGTAGATCTTCACTGAGTCACAGGAGAGCAGCGACAGCACTGCCACCAAGCCACAACCAGTATCAAGCCCCATGCAGGGCTCCCCTGACTGAACTGCATCCTCCCCTCTGTGCTGAGGAGGGAGCAGTGCTGCTTACTTCCTCCTCCTGGCAAGATCTAGCAGAGTTCATAAGGAAAGATGAACTTTCAGATTTGTCCACCCTGTCATTTTTAATGGGTCCAAAAAGAACAGAGATGGGCAGTTCTTAAGCACTAGACACTAATATAAACCTCCCTAGGCAAACCAGGGTAGAAACCTGATGCACTTTACAAGCTGTAAATGCTGCTTTTATTAGCCATTTACAGGCCACTTTTCCCAATGCTGCTTTAATATTAAACAATAAAGCTCACAGCACACTTAGAAAGAAAAACAGACTCTCATTTACTCCTGAATTAGAAGTGTGACATCTCCACAGCACATGAAATCTGCAGAAATAAGATTATTCAATTCAGGCTGCCTATCTTTCATGCTGGATGCCCCACGCAGTGCATAGTGTGCAGTGGAAAAGTAAGAAAGAAAGTATTTGTAGGCCACTGGAAACAGCTGTAACGAACTTTAGGAAGGTGTTGAGGAGCTCTGCTGCCCACATCAGTATGCATACAGACTTCAAGGAAGCATGTCCTTGTGGTTATGGGTATTTATCATCTATAAGGGACTGCATGCAAAATACATGTACTTCATATGTAAAATAACAGGATTTGCTTGGTTTTTTTTTCCTTCAGGTTGGTTTTTTTTTTTTTTTTCAGTCAGAAGAGGGAAGGGAAGTAGTGCTATCAATTTCTGGAGTCATTCCAAATCCAGATACTGTCCTGTACAACCTGCTCTAGGTGAATCATAGAATCATAGAATGGTAAAGTTGGAAGGGACCTCAAAGATCATCCAGTTCCATCCCTCTGATACAGCCAGGGACACCTCCCACTAGAACAGGTCACTCAAGGCCTCATCCAACCTGGCCTTGAACACCTCCAGGCAGGGAGCAGCCACAACCTCCCTGGGCAACCTGTGCCAGTGTCTCACCACCCTCACTGCAAACAACTTTCTCCTAACATCCAGTTTCAATCTCCCCTCTGACACTTCAAACCTATTGCCCCTTGTCCTGTCCCTACAAGACCTTGTCAATAGTCCCTCCCCAGCCTTCCTGTAGCCTCCTTCAGATCCTGGAAGGCTACTCCAAGGTCTCCTGGAAGCCTTCTCTTCTGCAGGCTGCAGAGCCCCAACTCTCTCAGCCTATCCTCAGAGCAGAGCTGCTACAGCCCTCTGAGCATCTTTGTGGCCTCCTCTGGACCCACTCCAACAGTTCCATGTCCTTCCTGTGCTGGGCGTCCAGGACTGCACACAGTTGCTCTGGTAGGGCATTTGGACTAGATGATCCCTAGAAGTCTTATTCAATCCCTGTCATTCTGTGATACTCCATGGATTCACAGGCCAGTATCCCATTTTTGCCTTCTGAGATTACCTTCAGTTCAGATGTGTGGCACTCAGCTCCACCAGGACCCTGAGCCTGCACTTCACATTGTTCAAAGCAAATCTCCCACCTACCACATCCCTCAGGGAAGTATCAAAGCCTGCTTTTTCTGAGTTTGCACAACAAGAAAACAGCAATCAAAGTGTTGCTAACAAAGCTGAGCCAAATCCAGATGTGATCTGCAATGCTCACAAGCTGCTATGTGGAGTGCAAAGGCAGGCACCCATAGAGGAAGAGGCAGCTACCAGACAGTGCAGTTTGAAAGTAAGTCCAAACTGAACATTCCAGCTTCTGAATTAAGGATCCAAATTCCAGTTCTCTCTTTCCCTACTCTGTCCAGCTCCCTATAAGCTTGGAAACTTGATGGGGGAAAATGGGTCTTAATCTAATGTTTTACAAAGACAAAACTGGATTTTCTATGAGCTGACTTTAAAGCTGCTCATTGAACCAGAGAACGTAAAATATCAACTTTCTTCTTCAAATAGGAGATGGATCTGGAAGACAAATTTCTTATTTGAAGGTAGAAGGAAGTGAAACAAAGCAGCAGCATCTCCCTTCATCTTAAAACCTGCACAAAAGAAGGAAGGGGCTTTGATATTGGTAACAGTGCAGAAGAAGTGTGTGTTGTCAGTGAGCTCATCCTCCTGACCCACATGACAGCTTGCCTGCTTTTAGGCTTTATCTCTGGGCAGTGCACCTGAGATCTAAAGCAAAGTCACTGTCAGCTCATTGTGACTTTGACTGGATATCCCAGTGCTGAGGGGGAAATCTACTGGGCTTTGATGTAGAGATTTTGGCAGTGTGTATGCCTTCCCAGCTCAGCAGACACTCATTGATGTGTTGTGGAGTAAGGTGTTTGTTATCTTCTCGGAGAACACGCCTGTAGCCTGGTAAATCTATTTCCTGACTGCCTCCTAAGATGGATAGTACAAGGGCTTTTTGGAGGCATCTCTTTATCTGATACAGAGAACAAGGCTGCAGACAAATGTAGAGACCTCCAAAGTGTTGATATTTACATGCCAGGCTGAGGTCCTCCTGGTTTCTCCCAGGTACCCTGTGCTAGAAGGCAGACTCCCATCATATTTACTATACTGCAATCTCATTGCTGCCTAGCACATCAGGGGCATGAGGAGACATCCTCTTCTAGGTCAGGAATGTATACTGGCAGCAGCAGGAATGGCATGTTTGCCTCCAGGACCCACACACTGCCCTTCACTCCAGACTGATCCATTCCCATACTGGGATGGACTTGTTCTAATTACCAGTCCAGCCATTACAGGACAAGGGTGGTTTTCTCTCTGCCAGCACTAAACTGATAGGTGTTTCTCAGCCTCTGTCAGGCTCCCCCTTTGCTGTTTAAGGACAGAGGCACATTTGACATTTTCTTCTGTAACCTGAGGCTCCCAAAAGCTGTTTTAGGACACTGCCATGAGCCTCTTAATGAGGATCAAGACATCCTGGTTGAGCAGCATGCAGCACTGCAGTGTGGGCACACCGGTACCAAGGGTAGGTGTCAGGTCCTGTGGCTACATTTCTATACAAGCCAGAGAGACATCA
The DNA here is from genome assembly GCA_013396675.1 of Eubucco bourcierii. Taxonomy (NCBI): domain Eukaryota; kingdom Metazoa; phylum Chordata; class Aves; order Piciformes; family Ramphastidae; genus Eubucco; species Eubucco bourcierii. The sequence continues at coordinate 67,598 of VWZE01011524.1, forward strand.
TCAGCTTTTGCAATAAGCTTTTATGACTCTGTACCAAATGCCTTGTGGAAAACTAAATTTAGGGCATTTCTCTGTAAGAGGGAAGGGTACCAACACACCTGGCCTGGTTCAGGGTAACCAGCACAAGCTTCATTGCCAGCCCCTTCTTTGCTGCTGGGGCCCTAACCTAATCCTTTTACGCAGGATTGCTGTGAGGCTGTAATTCCCTGGGTCATCCCTTTATCTCTTCTGAATTATCCTGACATGCCTCTAATCTTTTACAATTTCTTTTTTTATTTCCCAGGATTTGATTTACTGTTTCACTCCCAGAGCTCCCTCTTTGCTGCTGTAAAGTCTTGCTGGGGGTTTCTTATTGCTGTTCCTCTGAAATTTTAGAAATGCCTTTTTCTCTTCTGTAGCACATTTGAGATTTGGGTCACACAGGTATCTCTACCTCACCTCATCATGCAAGGATGCTATATAAATGAGCATTTTTAGATTTAGACTGGATGTTAGGAGGAAGTTCTTTACAGTGAGGGTGGTGAGACACTGGCACAGGTTGCCCAGGGAGGTTGTGGCTGCTCCCTGCCTGGAGGTGTTGAAGGCCAGGTTGGATGAGGCCTTGAGTGAGCTGTGCTAGTGGGAGGTGTCCCTGCCTATGGCAGGGGGTTGGAACTGGCTGATCCTTGAGGTCCCTTCCAACCTTACCATTCTATGATTCTATGATTCTATGGTCAAAGAATGAAACATGAGAAGCCCAAGTGATTCTCCTGAACGCTGATGAACAGCTTAACCACACATCTATGTTACACACATGGAAACTGAGTTCTTGAGAAAGTGTGACACCCTCTTCTTGAAAGAGCAACTCACAGGCATCAGATGTGACCAAAAAATGTCCTTTCCCAGGAAATTAAACACTCACCACTATCCACAAGTTGAACAATTCCTGCTTGCAACAGACCTGGACTCTCCTGGCATGCTAGCATGCCCAGAAACAACCAGTGCCAGCACGCCCAGAAACAACCAGTGCCAGCATACCCAGAAACAACCAGTGCCAGCATACCCAGAAACAATCAGTGCCAGCATACCCAGAAACAATCAGTGCCAGCATACCCAGAAACAATCAGTGCCAACACACCCAGAAACAACCAGTGCCAACACACCCAGAAACAACCAGCCTGGCCTTGCCAGGAGATAAGCACCTCTTACCAAGGTACAAAGAGAGCCAAGCATGTTTAACATCTTGCTGGATCAGCCTCACAGTGTGCTTAAAACAATGGCAGAAGAAAGCCTGTGCTCCTGTCAGCACAATCTGCACCTTCTGATCGAGCTGAAATGTTCCCTCGGATCCTAATGAGGAGAACGACTTAAATGGCAGAATGTTCTGCTCTTTCTACAGGTTTACAGAAATGAAATTAAACAGAGGCTTTCTATTACAAAACAATAGGCAAATTGAAGACCAATTATGCAAACCCATCAGAGAACCTGGTGAACTGTGGAGAATTTTGCATTTCTGAGGCGGAACGACTTTTTAGATGGAAAAAAAAAGAAAAAAGAAAAGAAAAGAAAAGAAAAGAAAAGAAAAGAAAAGAAAAGAAAAGAAAAGAAAAGAAAAGAAAAGCCTCTCCTCCAAGAAATTGGGAACATCTGTGCCATCAAAGAAAGAATGCAGTGAATAATTGGACAGTCATAGACAGGCAGCCATTTGAATATGAAGCTGTTAGTAATGTGGCAGTGGAAGGGAAATTACAGAATGCCAGAGCTGCTTGGCTGTCAAACGCCTGAGCTTTTCCCTTTGTGCCTATTATGGCATGTTGTGTGCTCACTTTACAAGAGTCTGCGGGGTCGGCAGCAGGGTCTCTAGGGTTATCTGCTTCCATTATTTTGCACATCAGACACATAATGAAAAAAGAGCAGGCAGAGAGGTCCTTGAGCATTTACTTCCTCCAGCATCCAAGTTTAAGTACACCTTTAACCTCTCCCTGACAGACAGCTCAACCTGCAGCCATCCCCCAGACAGCTGACACGCAGCGCAGAGCAAATATTCTCTCTGTCAGCTGACAAACTTCTGTGACCCCTTGCCTGGAGCAATGATATTATCCTCATTTTCAGCAGGCAAATCCCACACGGACATTCCTGAAGGGGAGACTTGCTAAGCCACCTTGCAGTCTGCAACCTCACAGGCTGACAACCCCTCTGCAGAAGTGACCTGCAGGAAACCCTTCACTGCACCACTGATGGCATCTGACCGTAGGCTGAGCTACTCTGAAACACAGGCACAGGGATCCAGGAGATCTGAGCAACACTCAAGGCCATGGTTCGTCGTTCAGCATCCAAAATTGTAATTTGTATCACAGTATCACCAAGGTTGGAAGAGACCTCAAAGATCATCAAGTCCAACCCATCACCACAGACCTCAAGACCAGACCATGGCACCAAGTGCCACGTCCAAACCCACCTTGAATACCTCCAGGGACGGTGACTCCACCACCTCCCTGGGCAGCCCCTTCCAGCAGTCAATGACTCTCTCACTCAAGAACTTTCTCCTCACCTCCAGCCTAAACTTCCCCTGGCACAGCTTGAGACTGTGTCCTCTTGTTCTGGTGCTGCTTGCCTGAGAGAAGAAAGTAACCTCCTCCTGGCTACAACCACCCTTCAGGTAGCTGTAGACAGCAAGAAGGTCTCCCCTGAGCCTCCTCTTCTCCAGGCTAACCAATCCCAGCTCCCTCAGCCTCTCTCCATAGGGCTCTGCTCGAGGCCTCTCCCCAGCCTCGTTGCCCTTCTCTGGACATGCTCAAGCACCTCAATGTCCTTCTTCAATTGAGGGACCCAGAACTGGACACAGGACTCAAGGTGTGGTCTAAGCAGTGCAGAGTCCAGGGGGAGAATGAGCTCCCTGCTCCTGCTGGCCACACTATTGCTGATGCAGGCCAGGATGCCATTGGCCTTCTTGGGCACCTGGGCACACTGCTGGCTCATGTTCAGGCAGGTGTCAATCAGCACCCCCAGATCCCTTTCTGTTTGGCTGCTCTCCAGCCACTGCCACCCCAGCTTGTAGCTCTGCATGGGATTGTTGTGGCCAAAGTGCAGCACCTGGCACTTGGATTTGTTGAATGACATCCCCTTGGATGTCTGCCCATCTGTCTCCAGGAGGAAGAGACTGAGCTGGGCACATATATAGAATCACAGCATTGTTCTGGTTGGAAAAGGGCTCTAAGATCATCAAGTCCAATCATCAACCTAACAACACCATGGCTGTTAAATCATGTCCAAAGTTCTACGTCCATGTGGTCCTTTAATGTCTCCAGGGATGGCAACTCCACCACATCCTTGGGCAGCTTGTTCCAACGCCTGACCACTCTTTCAGTAAAGACTTTTTTTCCCTAACATCCAATCCAAAGCTCCCCTGGCACAATTTCAGGCCATTTCCTCTTCTTTCCAGGAGCATTTACCTCTGCACCAGTTCCACACTGCTTCTCAGCACAGTTCACAGGCGACACAAACCTTAGCTTTCGCAAGACGTAGCAACACAACACGAGGGCAAAGATTTCAGGACATCCTCCTGGACAAAAAGGGGGAAAATAAAAAGTGATCAACTTGGCTGTGATTTCATGGTTGGCTTCACAGATATTCACATGTTACTCTGTGCAGTCAGTCTAATAACCAGCTTTCAGAAGGACAGACAGCGTAATGAATGGGTTGTAAAAGACGCTCATAAAAACATTATAGCACGTCTCAGAGCATTTGTTAGCTGTTTGTGATTTATTGGGGCCCCTGTTTTACATTTTCTTATAATTTGCACATTTCCTATGGAAAGGAAAAAAAAAGAAAATGTGCATGCAATTTATTTTCACTTCCCTTCCCCCCTCCCCCCCTCCCCCCCAACTTTTACAACCACGCAGGAGTTGCAACACTGTAACCACGAGGTTCATTATACAGCAATTAATACACGTTAAGTATCCTGTAAATATTATGTTATAATGGTTTTAAGTAAATACACACTGTACATTAGCAGTACCTATTAAGTCAGAGCCACTTAAAATGAAATGTGACTAATTAATCTGTTTAAAAAGTCTAATGTCAACTTGGATATTCTTTTAAAATCACAGTACAACGTCGCAAGTGCAGGCGGGGAGTCAGTCAGCATTTAATTATGGAACTTTGACATTAATGGTTACTTTCCTGGTTTATTTAAATGGATTGGACACATGGGCCAGCACTGAAGGAATGAGAGGGGTAGAAGGAAGGTTTCATTGTCAGGAGAAGCTAAAAAAGGCCAAATAATGTATCCTGTTATTGTTACTGTGCATGGTTTCAAATGTACACATGGATTATTACCGCAGCATCTCGTTGCAAAAGGCTCAGCCTGTCAGCACCTGATAACCTGCTCCACACAGACAATGCAGCCACAGTAATGCTGCCTTCAGGAGGAACTCTTGGACAAAAACACAGTGGAGTCCCATTTTAGGCATTATATCACTTTATTAAGAGATGGTGCCTGGCACAGCCATGCACTAACAGAAGTGGAGGCTTTGTTCTCTTCTCAGCTAGAGGTTTAGACTCTGCCTTTGTCCAGCACAATGTTTTCCTTCCCTTCATGAAAGACAGCCCCTCACAGGACTGTCAGCCTTTCAGCAATTTCAGTCACTCTCCACTGTCCTAAATACACAAAAGAGAGGAAAATTCCCCCAATTCCTTAATTTATTTTTTGTTCCCTCTGCCACAAATCACATGCAAGAGAAGGTGAACCATGCTGAAGCAGGGGGGCAGGAAAGGTCATCTTCTTTTTCACCTGTGCAAGAATAGACAACTGAAGGTAAAATCTTTTCCAGTGCATCTCATATGTATTCATTTTCCACAGAAACCTTCATCTTAGGATGCAAAGCCTAGTAAATGCCTATCAGTTTAGGCTTCCCCTTTACTGTTAGGTTAGGTGGTTATCTCCAGCTTTATAGATGCCCCCAAAGCCCCCCAGCAAAGCATTAAAAATGCAGCTGTGTTGATTGCAGTCTCAATCTTTACCAAAAGGGGAGGTGCAGACATTTCAAAGCACACACTAAATCAGCTACAGAGCAAGCAAGCAGACCCAGCTCTCCCAAGCCCCTCATCAACATCTGCAGTTCCAAAGATATTATTGTTCTCCAAAAGTGACTTCAGTGAAACACAACTAACTTCATGGAGTTCCACCATGAATTAAAGCAGGTTAAGATGCTTGCCTTACACTACCAGAAACTGTTAAAAAATCCCTCTTCCAGATATTGAAACGTATTACCAGGACTACAGATGCAAGATGTGTTAGACTTCTTTTCACTTTACTGTGGTCATTTCCTTCAGGTTTTGCCATCAAACAAAGCCTGGATCAGCTCTCCTTGGGAGCCAGCTCTCTCCAAACACATATGTAGTCTGTTGTTAGAGGTGAGAGGTAAAAGGTAAAGCATTTTATGGGGTACTACATCCCTTCAGAGTGACAGCTGGAACTGACATCCTCCCTGGGTGGTCAGGGAAGCAGCACCGAGACAGATCTTTGAATGCTGGAACTGCTTCCAGATGATGGGGATCATAGAATGGTAAGGTTGGAAGGGAACTCAAAGATCATCCAGTTCCAAACCCTGCCATAGGCAGGGACACCTCCCACTAGCACAGGTCACTCAAGAGCTCATCTAATCTGGTCTTGAACACTTCCAGGGAGGGAGCAGCCACAACCTCCCTGGGCAACCTGTGCCAGTGTCTCACCACCCTCACTGCAAACAACTTCCTCCTAACATCCAGTTTCAATGTCCTCTCTACCACTTCAAACCCATTGCCCCTTGTCCTGTCATTGCCAGACCTTGTCAATAGTCCCTCCCCAGCCTTCCTGTAGCCCCCTTCAGATACTGGATAAATGACAAGAGCTCAGAAAAAGCCAAAAACATGCATGTAAACAGAAAACTTCGGTCCAGAAGCTGTGGTATGGCTAAGAAACACTGAACTAGACCAAAGACAAGAAAGTGAAGTTTAAGTTATATTTTCCTTCCCTCCCTCCTGAGGCCAGCAGCCACTGTCTGGTCTCCAGCAAATCAAGGCAGTGTAAAACAATCCTAACTTATTTCCATCTGATACAGCCCAAAGTGCCATTTGGACAGCTGGGTATCATCCGGCTCTGCTACCTTCTGGGCAAACCCCTTCCCCAGGCAATTACCAATCAAAAGAGATTATTTCAGGTGTGAAGCAAAGCCTCCAGCTTTCTGGCTGCTCTGCAGTGAGAAAATGACTGGGACAGCTCTGAAACCTGGGTCCTTTCTAGTAGAGAAGCCCCTGAAATTTTGCATCTTATTTAATGCTTCAGCATTGGCTTTAGGAATAGGGAGAATAGCAGCATTCTGTGACATGCTGGTGAATACAAGTGCACAGATAAATAGCACACCAAAGAGGCAGAAGTGGGAGATTTGCAGCCCATGATGGGACCTCCTATAGCTTTCTTCAAAGGCAAATCTCTTAACAACCCTGTGCCTCAGTCTCCCTACTGCTAAATCACTGTAATGTTTGGCTACCTCCTATAATGTTGCTGGGCTTATCTAATCAATATTCACAAGGGATCCAGGGATAAAATAGCTTCATAAATTTATTGTGTGGCTTGTAATCTTTTGGTGTTGCCATGCAAAGGAGACATCACAGAGCATAGGAATACCCTGGAAGAGCTCTGAGTCTGCTTTTCACTTCCAAGAGCGCTTTTCTTGCAGTGACCCCTTTCCTTTAGCAGCACTTTCACCTTGGCCTCTCCTGAGCCAGCAGTGTGCCCAGGTGGCCAAGAAGGCCAATGGCCTCTTGGCCTGCATCAGCAATAGTGTGGCCAGCAGGAGCAGGGAGCTCATTCTCCCCCTGGACTCTGCACTGCTTAGGCCACACCTTGAGTCCTGTGTCCAGTTCTGGGCCCCTCAATTGAAGAAGGACATTGAGGTGCTTGAGTGTGTCCAGAGAAGGGTAACGAGGCTGGGGAGAGGCCTCGAGCAGAGCCCTATGGAGAGAGGCTGAGGGAGCTGGGATTGGTTAGCCTGGAGAAGAGGAGGCTCAGGGGAGACCTTCTTGCTGTCTCCAGCTACCTGAAGGGTGCTTGTAGCCAGGGGGAGGTTGCTTTCTTCTCTCAGGCAAGCAGCACCAGAACAAGAGGACACAGTCTGAAGCTGTGCCAGGGGAAGTTTAGGCTGGAGGTGAGGAGAAAGTTGTTGCCTGAGAGAGTCATTGCCTGCTGGAATGGGCTGCCCAAGGAGGTGGTGGAGTCACTGTGCCTGGAGGTGTTGGAGGCAGGTTTGGCCGTGGCACTTGGTGCCATGGTCTGGTCTGGAGGTCTGTGGTAATGGGTTGGACTTAATGAGCTTTGAGGTCTCTTCCAACCTTGGTGATACTGTAATGCTGTGGTACTGTGATATTTTGATACTGTGATACTGTGAGTGGGAGCAATGTGCAGCATGCCTGCTACAAGCCTCCACAAGCCATGAAAACCTGCTGTTATGACCAGGGAGAAGTAACCAGCACTATTATTTGTATTGTTTGCTGAGGTTTGTAACCTAGAATTAATTTTCAAATGGAGTCCAAACACTGCCTGTTTCACACATATCTGGGTAGCAGACAAGAGCCCTTTTAGCAACAGAAGCAAACAACTACAATCAAGCAGCTCAAGGCACAACCCTCTAATAGTTCAGTAATCAGTAATAATCAGCCCTTCTCTTTATGTTCAGGGAGACCTAATAGAACCCAGCTACTCTACAGTGAATACATTTTCATTTGTAAGGCTAAATACAAACACACGTTATCTACTTAATTAAAATCTAAATTCTCTAACTAACCATTTGTTGTTTCTCCTGGGTGCACACTACATGCATTACTGGTGTGCTCCTGAAACCTACTGCTAATGGAGTAAAATAACTCAGTGAAATGTTTCCTTTGCTGCAGGTGGTTATGAAAGAGCATAAAATCCTCTTCACCATTATCCCAGGACAGTAGCTCCCACTTCTCTCTGCTAGGAACCCCAACCCTTCCCCTAGGTTTCTCTTGGTTTTGAGGACAAGGAAAATATGACCCTCCCAAACACCAGTGCAAGTGCTCAGACTGAAAATTCACCTGACAAACACTTAGTTAGAAAAGGCTGCAAGAAATTTCCATAGTGCAGACCTGATGGGGTCACACAGTCTTAAGAGCTAAAATGAGAAAGGAAATTATTGCCTACAACAGAGGAGAGAATGGACATCCTATATATACAAGTGTGCTGTCAGGTTTGACAGGCATGACACAGACCCTAGAGAGATCTGTACCCTCTGAAGTAACAGCTGGGATTTAGGCAGGACATACCAGTTCATCTCCAAGGGCATCAGATGCCCATGCTCAGGCTAGAGAAGTGCTCCCACGTGTTCAGGTGCCCTACTGTGAGTATGGGAGTTCTATCTGAATCTGCCAGATTTGGGGAAGAGAAGACAGTAGAAATGATGTACACAGAAAAGAGTCCTGTGTGCAGTTTTGGAGCCCCCAGCACAGGAAGGACATGGAACTGTTGGAGCAGGTCCAGATGAGAGCCACGAAGATGCTCAGAGGGTTGCAGCAACTCTGCTATGAGGACAGGCTGAGAGAGTTTGGGCTCTGCAACCTGTAGAAGAGAAGGCTTCCAGGACACCTTAGAGTAGACTTCCAGGATCTGAAGTGGGCTACAGGAAAGCTGGGGAGGGACTACTGACAAGGTCTTGCAATGCCAGGACAAGGGGCAATGGGTTTGAACTGGCAGAGAGGAGATTTAGACTGGATGTTAGGAGGGAGTTGTTTGCAGTGAGGGTGGTGAGACACTGGCACAGGTTGCCCAAGGAGGTTGTGGCTGCTCCTTGCCTGGAGGTGTTGATGGCCAGGTTGGAGGAGGCCTTGAGTGAGCTGTGCTAGTGGGAGGTGTCCCTGCCTATGGCAGGGAGTTGGAACTAGATGATCCTTGAGGTGCCTTCCAACCTTACCATTCTATGATTCTATGATTCTATGAATTCTTATTACTTGTCCTTGGTTGTTTCCCTTTCTCTGATTCAATGCCCTTCTTAGGATCTTTTTGTACAGGACTGCATGGCTGTGCTGATTCAGTTCAAACTTTGTGTTCATGACACTGATAACCCCTGACCAGTACTTTGCTCTTGTCACCCTCACTGCCTGTTTCTGCACTCTCACCTCCAGGACATGAATCCCTCAATATTTAGTGGCTAAATTTTCCCCAGAAAGCTCAGAACTCTCCTGCAAGGATTTGAATGTCATTGCTTCAAGTGGTGGTGTAACATCAGTTCCTTGCTTACAAACTGGGGCATCTTCATGCCTCTTTTTCACAGGTGAGCAGGAGAACCTCTGTCCACCCCCTGAGGGGAGACAGCTGCCCCCTTATCCAGTGAAAGGCTGTGCTTTGTGTATGCAAAAATTCACAATCCTGACCACTGGTGTTAAACCTGCCTTGTTCTCTGGCTCTCAGAGGTTACATTTTCCAGTTCCTGCATCTCCTTTGCATAGGCTACTTTGAGTGTCATCAAGCATGTCCTCTGTAGGAAAACAGGAATGGGGAGAAGAGTGGTACAGGTGAGGCAGTATTAAATTAAGACTGCTGGCTACTGCTCCCTGAGTGGAAAGAACCACCTGACAGCCTCACATCATTATTGCAAATCACAATATTTATAGAGATGCCACCAGGAATTCTGTTTTGCTTCCAGCAGACACAAAGTAAAAGGGCAACTCCTCCAAGCCGTTCATTCTGTTCTGCATTGTAATTAAAAACAATTTCTAGCCTCAATAGGGTTTTGATTCAGGTAACTCATTACTTCCAGGAGCCATTTGTGAGACTGAATTGCAAATGCAAATTAATGCCAGCTTTAATAACAATGCTTCTTTTTTTCTCCTTTCTGCCTCTTTTGCTAACTTCCATTTTTGGAAATTTTCTTGCCTTTGATATCAGGCAGGTGTCCAGAGTAGATTTGCCAGTGTACAAAGAGGGTTTTGTGCCTCCCTTCTTATGAGATGCCCTCTCATGCTCCCTTGCTGCAATACTGGCATGTCAGGCAACCCCATTACAGTGCTGTGGCTTCAGAGCCTCTCCTCAGCTCCAACCCTCTGCCAGGGTTCTCTCTGTCAGCTGAGACAGTGGAGTTACTCACTGTGGCTACAGGCAGGAAATCCCCCAAAACTCTAGTGATGGAGAGTCTGCTCTGGCTCCACCTGTGTGTGACATGGTTTGCTCTCCAACAGCCAACTTCTTATTTTACCATGTCATTGTATTATAATTACAATTACAAACTTGCCTTAGCAAGCCTGCCAAGGACACCAAGCTGTGTGGTGCAGCAGACAGGCTGGAGGGCAGGGGTCTATCCAGAGGGACCTGGACAGGCTGGAGAGGTGGGCACAAGCCAACCTCATGAGGTTCAACAAGACCCAGGTGCAAGGTCCTGCAGCTGTGTCGAGGCAATCCCAAGCACCAATATAGGCTGGGCAGTGACTGGTTGGAGAGCATCCCTGAGGAGAAGGACCTGGGGTTGCTGGTGGAAGAGAAGCTCAATCTGAGCTGTCAGTGTGTGCTGGCAGCCCGGAAAGCCAAACAGAGCCTGGGCTGCATCAGGAGAAATGTGGGCAGCAGGGTGAGGGAAGTTATCCTACCTCTCTCCTCCACACTGGTGAGACCCCACCTGGAGTACTGTGTCCAGTTTTAGAGCCCATGGGACAAGAGGGCTATGTATGTGCTGGAAGTGCCCTGAGAAGGGCCACAAGGATGGTCAGAAGGCTGGAGCTGCTCTCCTATGAGGACAGACTGAGGGAGTTGGAGTTGTTCAGTCTGGAGAGAAGTCTCCAAGGTGACCTTATTGTGACCTTTCAGTATCTGAAGGGAGCCTACAACAAAGCTGGGGAGGGACTTTTTAGGCTGTCAGGTAGTGAGAGGACTGGGGGGGAATGGAACAAAGCTGGAAATGGGGAGATTCAGACTGGATATTTGGAAGAAGTTCTTCACCATGAGGGTGATGAGAGCCTGGAAGGGGTTGCCCAGGGAGGTATTCGAGATCCCATTCCTGGAGGTGTTTACGGCCAGGCTGGGTGAGGTTGTGGGCAGCCTGATCTAGTGTGAGGTGTCCCTGCCCATGGCAAGGGGGTTGGGACTGGATGATCCCTGTGGTCTCTTCCAACCCTGACTGATTCCATGATTCTATAATTCTTTGCATACCCTTCTCTACAGCTAGTCTGATGCTGCCTCAAACCAGGTATAGCTGAAGGATGCTCACTATTCCTCACAAAGAGCACAGCAGTAAACCCAGGAACTGAAAGCTTTGCTTCTGTTCCTTGCTTAGACAGTTATGTGACCACAGTAGCAGCATGGAGTGACACGAGGTTTTGGATTTGGTTTGAAAGAGCAGGAGCATGTGCAGAGTGATGCTGCATTGATCAAACAGCTTAGCCACATGCTCACATCAAAAGGAGATGGAGAGTCCTCTGTGTTTCCCATCAAACACACATGAAAGGCCAAACTGGTAAACCTGACCAAATTATTGCTAAAAACTGGAAGCAAGCCAGAAATCCTCAGCTCAGGGGACATCTGAAATGCAGAGCCACTTGCTGCTGCTGGTTCCTGCTGGTGTCATAACATAAAGCAAAGTTGTTATTTATTGCCCTTTATTCCTGTAGCATTTGCTGTCTTTAATGCAGCCTGCACACAGGAGTGTGATGAAGTGCTCTTCCATTCCACATATGAAGAAAGAGAGGCATAGCTTCATATGCTCAAAAGGCACTTGAGCACCTAATGCCCTTGGAAACCAGTTGTACTGGAGCTCTGAAATACCTCAGAAAATCACACAAGCCTGGAGGACATATCCAGGCTGCCTGAGACTGAGCTGCAAGCAGCCAGCTCAGTGAGAGCCCCGGGAGGTGACACCTGAACATCCTGGCAGCCACGCCTGCCAAGAGGAGAGAGAAGCTCTCAAGGTAGTCACTGCTACCATGGTGCCCACAGGCACAGCTGGTCCTGCCCATGAAACCAGCCACTCTAGGCAAGGATGCCCTCCTGAAGGTAAGCTGCATCTGAAGCACACAGAGCACCACCGAGTTCACAGTCGCAGCACCAAGGCCAGGGCACTCATTCCAGAGCATCCTTTCTCCACAGTGTAGGTTCAGCAGGCTTCCCAGGGAATATTCCTGTTTTACAGCAAGTGGAAGTACTTTGAGATCCCTCTGCACCAAGGCTAGGCCACTCCTTTCAGAGCATCCTTTCTCCATAGTGCAGGTTCAGCAGGGTTCCCAGGGAATATTCCAGTTCTACAGCAAGTGGAAGTACTTTGAGATCCCTCTGCACCAAGGCCAGGGTACTCATTCCAGAGCATCCTTTCTCCACAGTGCAGGTTCAGCAGGCTTCCCAGGGAATATTCCTGTTTACAGCAAGTGGAAGTACTTTGAGATCCCTCTGACTCCTATGTAAGAATCTCAACTCTGCTCCTGACTTTTCCATGGCCTTCAGCACATCATTCTTCATCTTTCTGTGTCCCCATCTGGAAATGTCTGCTACTGGTGTTAGCCTCAGATTTGATGGATTAACTTGTTACTAATTCTATCGTGTTCAACAAGAGCTGAGTATCTCTTACTAATCAGCAGAAACTTATTAATTCTCATTATGAGTGCTTCTCATGTCCTTTCTGATAAAGCTCACTGGGAGATACAATAGTTCTCCAGAAGAGAGGCACAATCCCTTGGAAAATCAGCAGAAAAAAAAACCAATCAGCCTGTTTCTTTGCAAAAATAACTGCATCTCATTATGGGAATTTGCCCCATATTAGATTTTCAGAGGAATTTTCCACATGCTCAGCTTCTTAATATTGGAGCTTTTTCCCCACAGAGAAACTGCCTTTTTAACCCACATTTTCTGGGTAATTGGACTGGAAATGGGTTTTTCATGGAAGAGGATTGAGCCTGCTCCTTCACAGTTGCCAGCCCACACCCCAGAGGCTCTTCATTTTTGTCTCCTGAACATGAAGCTGAAACCAGTCTTCCCAGTGGGATGCCACATGCAAACATTGGTACTCCTCATCACTCCATTCCCTCCCAGGACAAAGTACCAGGAAGGATTCCACAAAGCAGAGCTCCCTGGGAAGCAATTTGTTGCAGAGCAACGCAGCTACACAGATGTTTGTATTTGGGATCACAGGATCACAGGACGTTAGGGCTTGGAAGGGACTTCTGGAGATCAAGTCCAACCTCCCTGCCAGGGCAGGACACACAGGAATGCATCCAGATGGGTCTTGAAAGTCACCAGAGAAGGAGAATCCACAACCTCCCTGGGCAGCCTGTGCCAGTGCTCTGTGACCCTGACAGTAAAGGAGTTTCTCCTTGTGTTGAGGTGGAACTTACTGTGCTGTAGTTTGCATCCATTGCCCCTTGTCCTATCACAGGGCACAAGTGTCCCAGTCCCTTCTCTCCCAACCCCCAGCCCTCAGGTATTTATAAACATTTGCTAAATTCCCTCTCAGTCTTTTCTTCTCCTGACTGAACAGCCCCAGGTCTCTCAGCCTTTCCTCAAGAGGCAGTGCTCCAACCTCCTAATCACCTTTTAGCCTTATGTTGGACTCTGTCAAGTAGATCCCTGTCCCTCTTGAAATGGGGAGCCCAGAACTGGATGCAACATTCCAAGTGAGGTCTCACCAGGACAGGGAATGAAGAGAAGCATTGCCCACCTGTGAAGGTTACTCACCTCAACTACAGAACACCTCAAGCACAAGACTAAATTAACAAAGTGATCTCACAGTTGACACAGTCAAATGTCCGAGTCCTCATGAATCCAAAATGTATTGTTGCAGACAAGCTCCTTGTAATGACATTTGCAGGATGTGGGCTGGGATGCAGGTGGTGACANTCCCTCCCAGGACAAAGTACCAGGAAGGATTCCACAAAGCAGAGCTCCCTGGGAAGCAATTTGTTGCAGAGCAACACAGCTACACAGATGTTTGTATTTGGGATCACAGGATCACAGGACGTTAGGGCTTGGAAGGGACTTCTGGAGATCAAGTCCAACCTCCCTGCCAGGGCAGGACACACAGGAATGCATCCAGATGGGTCTTGAAAGTCACCAGAGAAGGAGAATCCACAACCTCCCTGGGCAGCCTGTGCCAGTGCTCTGTGACCCTGACAGTAAAGGAGTTTCTCCTTGTGTTGAGGTGGAACTTACTGTGCTGTAGTTTGCATCCATTGCCCCTTGTCCTATCACAGGGCACAAGTGTCCCAGTCCCTTCTCTCCCAACCCCCAGCCCTCAGGTATTTATAAACATTTGCTAAATTCCCTCTCAGTCTTTTCTTCTCCTGACTGAACAGCCCCAGGTCTCTCAGCCTTTCCTCAAGAGGCAGTGCTCCAACCTCCTAATCACCTTTTAGCCTTATGTTGGACTCTGTCAAGTAGATCCCTGTCCCTCTTGAAATGGGGAGCCCAGAACTGGATGCAACATTCCAAGTGAGGTCTCACCAGGACAGGGAATGAAGAGAAGCATTGCCCACCTGTGAAGGTTACTCACCTCAACTACAGAACACCTCAAGCACAAGACTAAATTAACAAAGTGATCTCACAGTTGACACAGTCAAATGTCCGAGTCCTCATGAATCCAAAATGTATTGTTGCAGACAAGCTCCTTGTAATGACATTTGCAGGATGTGGGCTGGGATGCAGGTGGTGACATTAATCACACAAGGAGCTCCCACCAGAAAAGCAGGGCTGGTCTCTACCAAGTTGAGACCTGAAAGTATTGTCACAGAATCACAGAATCACAGAATTAAGCAGATTGGAAAAAGGTGTCTAAGATCATCAAGTCCAATCTATCACCTGACCCTTCTAATTAACTAAACCCTGGCACTAAGTGCCTCATCCAGCCTCCTTTTAAACACCTCCAGGGGTGGGAACTCCACCACCTCCACAGGCAGCCCATTCCAATGCCAGTCACTCTTGCTGTAAAGAACTTCTTCCTAACATCCAGCCTGAACCTGCCCTGGTGCAGCTTGAGGCTGTGTCCTCTTCTTCTGTCCCCCAGTGCCTGGCAGAAGAGAACAATCCCAGCTGGCTACAACCTGCTTTCAGGTAGCTGTAGAGAGCAATGAGGTCTGCCCTGAGCCTCCTCTTGTGCAGGCTGCACACTCCCAGCTCCCTCAACCTCTCCTCACAGGGCTGTGCAGCAGGTCCCTCACCAGCCTTGCTGCCCTTCTCTGGGTATGTTCCAGCACCTCAACATCTCTCTTGAATCAAGTGGCCCAGAACTGGACACAGGACTCAAGGTGTGGCCTCAAGGTGTGGCATCTCATGAATGCAAGTTTCTGCTCCTACTCTGTGCCCCCTTTGCCAAGAACAGGAGCAATATGGGAGGGTGAGGGGGTGGTGGTGTTGAGGATTTTTATTGTTGTTTGGGATTTGTTAGATTTTGTTGTGCTGCTGCTTTTTTTTTTTTTTTCTTTTTCAAACCTGGCTGACATTCTGACTTCAACTATGAAGAAGTGAAACAGATGCATCTCTTGCTGTGCATATTCATGATCACTATCACCCTTGCTGACACATCAGTCACCTTTGGAGCTAAAACAACGAACCACAACAACTTCTGATAGCATCAGGCACCCACCCTCTATCTGCTGAGGCACCAGAACAGGTGAGTTTCAAAGCCAAGAGGGCACTTGTCCGCAGTAGAGCTCAAGTTTTCAGTCTGACTCCCAAAAATAAAAAGACAAGCAAGAAAATAACTCCACAGGTTTCCTGATCTTATGGTGGGGGAAAAAAAAAACAATCTGCAAGGTGTATTTTTGGAAAAACAAAGTGTTCATGAGGAGAACACTGCAAGTCTTTACCTCCTTGGGAAAAAAAACCCAAACCCAAACCACCATTAAGGCTTCAAAAACTATTAACAGGAAAAGCCTTTTTCTCTTCCATTAATTGATTTTCTTTTAAAGTCCATATGCAAATGCACCTGTCAAATTCAGACATCATTCTGAGGTGAAACTTTCTTCCTTTTTGCATGCAACTGTTACTGAAAATCTGATTTGCTTTAAAGTTTAGGTTCTTGGGCAAAGCATTAAACCCCATCTCAAACAGAGAGAGAACAGCCAGAGCCCCTAATGCCTTGAGAACAAAATTTAACAAGTCTCCAGACAATATCACACATCAGGATGTGTCAGAAGTGGCTCCCTGAAAGCAAAGATTACTCAATTTACCAACTAACTTGGAAATTCATAGGTTGGGCACGAGCAAGGCTCAAGGGAGCCTCCTGAATTATTACAAAGGTCTTTTGCTCCTCCCTGCCTGTTTCACTTCAATGAAATAAAGGCCAAGAGAATGTGATTTGAGATCTTTGGGACCAAGATGAGACTCCCCATGATGAGGGGGATTGGCTAGATTTGGTCCCTAATTTAACCTGATAGTGATGGCAGCTTTGGCCTGTGGAGCTGCTGCCTGGAGTAGCTCAGCCCTTGTAACCTTCTTTATACCTACAACACAGCCTGGAGAAGAGAAGGTTTCCAGGAGACCTTAGAGTAGCCTTCCAGTATCTGAAGGGAGCCTACAGGAAGGCTGGGAAGGGACTATTGACAAGGTCTTGCAATGACAGGACAAGGGGCAGTGGGTTTGAGCTGGCAGAGGGGAGATTTAGACTGGATGTTAGGAGGAAGTTGTTTGCAGTGAGGGTAGTGAGAGACTGGCACAGGTTGCCCAGGAAGGTTGTGGTTGCTCCCTCCCTGGAGGTGTTGAAGGTCAGGTTGGAGGAGGCCTTGAGTGACCTGAGTGACCTTGGGNACTCCATCTCTGTTGATTAGTATCCCTAAACTCTGGGGCAGGAATCTGAGCAATCTTTAACAAAGGCAATCTTNAGTGACCTTGGGTTTTTTAGGCAGTTGTCCAGGTGCAGCTCCCCAGGAAATCTTCCTGTGTATTATCATGTTCTTACCTGTCCATACCCCAAATACACAGAAGCCTTTTCTCTTTGGGATATCTGGTGTGAGGTGTCCATATCCTGGGCATTCAAGCCAGGCTGGCCACAAAGATACTCCATCTCTGTTGATTAGTATCCCTAAACTCTGGGGCAGGAATCTGAGCAATCTTTAACAAAGGCAATCTTTATCTTTGTTGATTTGAACAGGGGAGAGACAGTCTCTCACACCAGCCATCACCCCATGTCCTACTGTTACATGCCCTTGTGAACAGTCCCTCCTCAGCCATCTCGTAGGCCTCCTTCAGGTACTGGAAAACCACTCTAAGGTCTCCTTGGAGCCTTCTCTTCTCCAGGCTGAACAACCCCTTCCTCGCAGGAGAAGTGCTCCAGTCCTGTGAGCATCACTGTGACCCTCTTCTACACCCACTCCCTCAGGTCCATGCCCACATCCAGAGGTGGGCACAAGATGATGAGTGGTCTCTCTACCTGCAGACTGTGCAGAGTACTGCTGGTTTAGGACCTGTCTGGAGGTGGAGTCTTGCCAAATTAAAAAAAAAAAACCATTTCCAAATCACCTTCCTGTGCCTGGGTGGGCTGTTTTTAGCTGCAGGCTCACTGCAGCAGCAGTATTTTGTTTGCAACCCAATACACAGAAATGTTAATAGGGTGCCTGAAGAGAGACATTTCAGTTGTGAGCTGTTGTGTTTCTCTGTTGAGAGCGCACCAGCGCACCCATAAAAGTAATGTAATCTCAGGAGCAGGAGTGCTGCTAGAAGGATGGGTTAGAGCCTGCCTAATTCCTGCCATATTTTCTCAGGAAAAATCCCCAGGATGACTATGCAAGAACTACTGAACCAGCTGCTGGGATCAGTCTGGCTCTCACCAGGGGTCTCCTGGGTCCTCTCTGCTCCCACAAGTGCTTCTCAGATGCTGCTCGGTGCTGCCCCAGACCAGGGAGCCTGCATCCTGGCATAGGGATAGATGCACCATCTTAACCAGATGTCCATTCTGCTTAAAGCACAGCTTTGGGAATCCAAGGTCTGCATTCACTTCTGGTCCTCAGGCAATCTTTCTGCACAGCCTTGGGCAGGAGATGAAATGTGGGTGAACTCCATTTCCCCTTCTGCAAAACGGGGAGCACACTGCTCTCTCTGCTCAGCCTGTCAGCTCAGTGACCCCGAGACTGGACAGGGATGGACCTTAGACAGCCTGGACAGACATGCTCTGCCTGAGTAAGAGTGTAACCTTTGAAATCTCACTGCCATAACACTGAATGTCCTTCTTTGGGGGCAGCAAATGGATGTTACAGTCCATCCAGCCACTGCTTACCCTAACATCTTGTATACTGAGCCTGCAGACTCATGATTTCTGTGCTATCTTTTACAGTCCACATAAAAGCAAGCAGAAAGAACATCCTGCCTTGCTAATACATCCAAGCAAACCCATTAAGTTATCCCTAGCTGTAATCTAAAACCACAGGAGCAGGCTGACAGCCCAGTGCTGCTGTTTTCTCTGATGCCTAGACCTCCTGTGCCACACTCTCCCCTGTGAGCCCTATTGCAAGAACAAGAGTATTAGTTATGGTCACCTAGCAATACAACTGGGTCTTTGGGGAGTCTGCAGCCTGCCTATCACATGGAGCTCTAGCCTGGAGGATCTGCTAACCCACCCGTGCTGCTCAACAGAGCGTAAGAGAAGCTTGCACATGGGGAATGGAAGGCAATTTAGCCCTAGAGGTTGAGTCCTTTGACTCTGGCTGAATCATTTCACTTGCTATTAAAGCAGCTATGTGCACAAAACCCAGATATTGGCTAGGGGAGGCTCAGAACTGTAGTGCAGGATGAATAAAAGAAGATTTAAATGAAAGCATTTGTCCACAGCAGAAGTGCCAGGATCCATCAGGCAAGATTTAGTTCCACAGGAGTGTTAAGCAAGTCCTGCTTATGCCATCCATCATCATGCTGCCATAGCCCCAGCAAACTTTATTTACATGAGAAACCATGAGGTGCCTCCAATGCCATTTCAGCTGGTAATGCCCGTTTCACACTAGACAGATGGGGCATAGGAACCCCTCAAAACAAGCTGGGAAAGCTGTAGGACCTGTTCCTAGGCAGATTGACAGCTGCGAGGACTTCCACATCTGCAGTGAATACAATGGAGTTGCTCCAGCTCACATCAGCTGAAGATCTGAATCAGACCTACATTTTACTTCCCTCAGCTCATAACATTTGGATGGGACCTTTCAATAGGGACCCAACCAGCTCGAGTCACTAAATCCATGAAACAAGCATCATCTGTCCCATGGCAGAGAAAGTATTTATGCTCTTCAGCATTTGGGGCAGCTCAGGAACATTGGTGGGGAACCAAAGCCTGTAAGTCTAGACAAGGTGAATAAATCTTCAGCTTGTCAAGCTGGTAAGGAAAAAAAAAAAAAAAGAAAGAAAAAAAGGCTTATTTGTTTTCTGAATGAATGAAGTTCAGTTTAGCCTTTGTTCCATGAGGCTGCAGTTGTGCAGTGTGATGAATCCTCACATGAGAGCAGAGGGTATCCAGCAACCCCCAGAGCTGTACTTTTGCATGGATTAACAAAAACTCAGTGTGCTGTGCAAAACTCATCTGACTGTAAGCTGAGCTTCCTAACTGAGAAACCACTTTTTTTTTTTTTTTCCCTGAATTAGAGACCCTCTAGGAGTCAGCTCTTGAGCCTTCACTCTAAAGAACAGTTTGCTCCATCATCTCCATCACAAATCTAGTCCAAGTGCCATGTTGTCTCTGATCTGCATTAAACCTGTGGGTTGTAGAGCTAAAGGGCTCCCAGCGAGTGGGATGGCCAGAGAAGATTCAGGTTTCAACATCACCAACACTCGAGGTTTGTCTCAGCTTGCTGCCCACACACAGCTCTAAATCTTCCTGATTCTTCTCTTTGACAAACCACTCACACCCAAATCGCGCAGATTCTCCCACATCCCCCCTCCCAGTTCTCCTCCATCCATTTACTGCATGCTGGGATCATGAATATTCATAACCACTGAGCTCACTTGAAGACACTTCCTTTGTCCCAATTGTGCCTTGCTACTAAGGAGTAGAATGATGTCATATCCCTGAAAACACCTCCTGGACTAAGCCACACATCCTTCAGAGCAGAAGTGGTGGCAACAATACACGGTAACAAGGACAGAGATTTCAGTGTTCTGCAGGATCTAAATGCATTTTGGGTGCTAGCTCCTGCTGCTAGCACATGAGCTTCTGAGTTTGATTACACTTCTGAATTTTGTGGGGAAATGGCTGCTAAAGGAGACACCATCACCTGCAAGTTGAGCAATCAACCTGGATTTGTTCCTTCTCTTCCTGCTCATCCAAGCCTTGCACAAGAAAAGTAGCTAGAAGTGAAACCAGGATTGCAGGATACTGGAAGAAACATGCAAGATGAGGAGTTACTGTCCTCCCCAAGGCTGAAGGAAAGGTTCCTACTACACCTGAGTAAGGGCTAGAGGGAAGGGATGGTGTCAGCCCATGTATGAGATGACAGTACAGGAGGGAAAAGGTTCTGAGAACAGAAAGGTTTGTGTGCTTAAAGAGTTGTGAAACTCATTACTATTGTTAAAGTGCTCTCTGAGTGGCATTCCTGTGCATTATGCTCCATAAAGAGTCAGATGTGCTTCTGCTGTGCCTCACACTGGCTGTTAAGAGACATACTCCAGGCTGCCAATTCCTTCTATGAAGCTATTTTAGTTTTCTTCAGAAGAAACCCATGCTGTTTCAACAAACAAAGAGGGAAAAGGAAAAAGAGGTTTCTCTTCTGTCTGCCATTGTTGCTAGCAAGGCTAGCGAGGCTATACAAGGCTGGATCCTCAGGCACTGTACACAGCATCAGGTTATTGCCTTCAAAACCCAACCAGTTTATGCCAGCTTGGGATTTGGTCCTCCACATTCAAACCTTCCTCAGCTCTCTTCACATTCTCCCTTGCTATTAACACTGCTGAGCTGTGCCCCATATCACTGCTTGTTCTAATTTTAATTTTTTTTTTGATGTTTCATCTCTCTGACCTTCTTTGGAAGAGCTGATAACAACTTACCTCCTTGATAGTCAATAGTTTCCTTTCTTCACATCAAAGCAAGAAGCAAGGTCAAGATCCAGCTGCTACTAACTGGTAGCTTTAAAACAATAGCTTCTGGTGGAGAACAAACTAATCAACTCTGAATTCTTTTTTGAGGATAGGTGGGTGGGGTGGGCTGAGGATGGGTCTTTACACCTTCTACTCAAAGCAGGCAAACTGTTTTGGTGAGGAACTGGGACAAGCAAGAGAGCACTGATGAAAGAGCTTGTGGGGCTGATCGCAGAGCACATAGACAACCTGCTGCTTCCCACAGGAACTGATCCAATGCAAACATTTCTTCAGTGGCTAAACACTTCACTTTTGCAAGAAAAAAAATAAAATCCTTAAAAGTCTCCATAAGACACAACCATTGTCATAATGCTGTATTTTGTTGCTTTAATAAGACTGCAAAAGGATGCAGCTTGAGAACATTTTGAAGGTCTGGAAGACCATGAGGTGGTCTATAGAGAGCTCTACAAATTGCTGGCTTACAAAGTGACCAAGAGAGACATGGCCAGTGTGGCTTAAATCCTGTTAGGAGGAAGTTCTTTACAGTGAGGGTGGTGAGACACTGGCACAGGTTGCCCAGGGAGGTTGTGGCTGCTCCCTGCCTGGAGGTGTTCAAGGCCAGGTTGGACGAGGCCTTGAGTAACCTGTGCTTAGTGGGAGGTGTCCCTGCCTATGGCAGGGGGTTGAAACTAGCTGATCCTTGAGGTCCCTTCCAACCTTACCATTCTATGATTCTATGAATTTATGATTCTATGATTCTATGATCCAAGCATATGATGTGACCAAGGTGTCCTCTCAAAGACTTAGTTTATCGTGCTTTGAGGTAAGGGTAAAGAAAATAAACCAGGAGACATATCTGAACCAGGACAAGAACAGCAGGGCCATGAATAGACCCCAGAAACCTTTACTGCTGCTGAGGAGCAGCCAAGCTTGCTTTCTCAATCCAGCTTATCCAGTAGGCAGTGTGGCATGGTGTGACTGGTACCTCAGAGAGCACTCACAGAGCCTTCACAAAACATAACCTAGGGAGCTGCTAGAAGACACGAAATATATCGGGCTGCTTGTTACCACATTATTGTTCCCCATTAATAGAATCATAGAATGGTAAGATTGGAAGTGACCTCAAAGATCATCTAGTTCAAACCCTCTGCCATAGACAGGGACACCTCCCACTAGCACAGGTCACTCAAGGCCTCCTCCAACCTGACCTTCGGGGAGGGAGCAGCCACAACCTCCCTGGGCAACCTGTGCCAGTGTCTCACCACCCTCACTGTAAAGAACTTTCTCCTAACATCCAGTCTAAATCTTCCCTCTGCCAGTTCAAACCCATTACCCCTTGTCCTGTCATTGCAAAACCTTGTCAATAATCCCTCCCCAGCCTTCCTGTAGCCCCCTTCAGATACTGGAAGGCTACTCTAAGGTCTCCTCAAAGCCTGATCCCCTGACACTCTCTTGGTAGTTGCAGCTCACATGGGTCGAGACATCCTCCCTCTTCCCCACCAGCGCCTCCTGATACCTGCTCAGGTGCAGATCTGGGTCCTGTTCCCTCCAGCCTTGGAAATGAGCCCAAAGACTTCAGCAGGGTGTCTGTGCAGAATAAATCAAAATGGGTTTGGGCCCTCAGCACAGAGAGGTGACCAGTGTGTCTGTCCCTGTCTGAGGGTTGGGTTGTTTTTTTTTTCCCACTGGTCCATATCCTCATCTTGAAAGCCTGCCTCCTGAGCTGCTATTGAAAGCCAGCTGTCTACTATTCATATTGTTAATTCATTAAAACCAGTTCTTTATCCTCCCAGGAAATCACAGCAGCCCTGCTTGCTGGCAGACAATAACATTCGAGGGCTTGCTGCTGCAATCGTTGACAATATCAATTATTTAGTTTTCTGCCAATTCCTATTAGACTTTTCAGGCTAGAAAATTTACACTGTGTTATTGAATTTAAAAAAAAAAATAAAAAAGAATAGAAAAAACCAAAACAAAATACCAGACCCCAGCTAAAAGCTTTAGGGAATCCAAACTAATTAGTCAGCATTTGTAAACCTCTTTGTTCATGGTAATTTGTTTACAAGAGTAACTCAACCTTTTAATTATGGGCACACTCATAGGCCATATACTGCACCATGATAGGCAGGAGTTTTTGTTTGGTGCAAGAAGGGTAAATATGAGGAAGCTGATTTTGCTTTAATGAGCTGTGGTGACCCCACTTGGCAGTGCATGGCCTTAAAATATGTGTGCCTATAATTATAACTAAGGAAAAAAAAAACAAACCCAAACCCTTCAGGTACTTGAAGTGAGCCAGAAACCATCAGCATCCAATTGCATCAGCAATGCAAATCTGCAACCCTGACTCTCACTCACTCTTCACCCTCCTTTAAAGCTCTCATCTCAAGACAATTCTTCATTCTCTTGTCTGTTCCCATCTATCTGTTTTCTCCTTCTGCTTTAGACTTGAAAGATGAATGGATTAGTTATTACAGAACAGGAGACATCCACACTTGTGCTGCCAACCCTGTCTTGCCAATTTACACTTGTATCTTTGCAGCAGGTTGTCCTCTCTCTCTGTGCTGTGATGTGTTGTCACAATCACAAAACCACAGAATGATAGGGGTTGGAAAGGATCTCTGAAGATCATCCAGTCCAACCCCCCTGCCAAAGCAGGGTCACCTAGGGCAGGCCACAACAAAACCAGCTGGGTTTTGAATGTCTTCAGAGAAGGAGATTCCACAACCTCTCTGGGCAGCCTATTCCAGGGCTCCAGCAGCCTCACAGCAAATAAGTTTTTCCTGATTTTGAGATGGAACCTCCCGTGTTGCAGTTTGTGTCCCTTGCCCCTCATCCTATTATAGGGCAGAGACTGGCCCCACTCTCTTGACACCCACCCTTTAGATATTTGTTATCAGAACCCCTCTGGCTAAACAGTCCCAGATCTCTCAACCTCTCCTCATAAGATGTTCTCTTCCCTTAATCACCCCAGTAGGCCTCCATTGGACTCTCTCCAGTAGTTCCCTGCCTCTCTTGAACTGGGGAACCCAAAACTGAACACGATACTCCAGATGAGGCCCCACTAGGGCAGAGCAGAGGAGCAAGAGAATCTTCCTCAACCTGCTGGTCACACTCTTAATGCACCCCAGGATACCATTGGGCTCTTGGCCACGAGGACACGCTGCTCTCTCCTGACCCTGCTCATCACACCACTGCCATGGCAGGGGTACTATAAATGTTTTACAGGTCCTTTCCCTTTAGCAGGAGAGTAAGGCTTTTGCTTTGGAGGGAACACTATGGTTCTGATTGATAGAGGAGTTCTAGTCCATTAAGAAGGAAGCTGTAGTGAACTGTTTGCTTTCTCTTTTGATCACTTTACCAGACTGAGCTGCTGGGCAGAACTGTTCCATAGCAATTGGGTAGAAGTGCTTGGGCTGAGATCCCAGGAGTAGGAGGTTTCCTGCCTGTAGTCTGTGACCATCTCTCCTTATGCAGCAACATGTGGACATGTAAATAAAAGAAGCAGCCAAAAAAATATTTCCCAGCTGTGCCTGGTTTCTTCAGTGAAAAGATGTGCAAGGCTCTTGAGCTGACCTACTCAAAATCACCATTGAAAATCTTCATGTGTGCCTAGACTTTAAATAGAAATTCTGAATATGTTCATTTCTAGGGCAAAGGGTGGGAAAAAAGGGAAAGAAACTGAAGTGAGATGTCTCTCAATGAAGCAACATGCAGCAGGTTACAGGGAAATTTGAAGTGGGAAGACAGCAACAAAGATCCTGATTTAGTTTGAAACTTCCAAGAAATCTATTCAGATGCCTGCATTTTTTATAAAGTATTTAACTTTAGAGAGAAAAAAAAAAAGTGTTCCACACACACTGTACTTGGCACCAGTTGGTCTGATCTACATTTTGAACACAGACTGATACCACCTTAGCTCAGATGAGTGCCCAGCAGCCATCTCTCTCAATCACAGTGATGGATATGGCACCTTGGCTACCTTCCCCCCTTCATCTGAGAAGGACACCAGATGAGTCAGAGAGGCACAGAGAGCAGGGCACTGCCCCCAGCACAGGAAGGACATGGAAATGTTGGAGCGAGTCCAGAGGAGGCCATGAAGATGCTCGGAGGGCTGCAGCAGCTCTCCTATGAGGACAGGCTGAGAGAGTTGGGGCTCTGCAGCCTGCAGAAGAGAAGGCTTCCAGGAGACCTTAGAGTAGCCTTCCAGGATCTGAAGGAGCACTACAGGAAGGCTGGGGAGGGACTATTGACAAGGGCTTGCAATGCCAGGACAAGGGGCAATGGGTTTAAGCTGGCAGAGGGGAGACTGAAACTGGATGTTAGGAGGAAGTTGTTTGCAGTGAGGGTGGTGAGACACTGGCACAGGTTGCCCAGGGAGGTTGTGTCTGCTCCCTCCCTGGAGGTGTTGAAGGCCAGGTTGGAGGAGGCTTTGAGTGACCTGTGCCAGTGGGAGGTGTCCCTGCCTATG
Organism: Eubucco bourcierii; assembly: GCA_013396675.1. Classification (NCBI taxonomy): domain Eukaryota; kingdom Metazoa; phylum Chordata; class Aves; order Piciformes; family Ramphastidae; genus Eubucco; species Eubucco bourcierii. The sequence continues at coordinate 93,061 of VWZE01011524.1, forward strand.
GCAGGGGGTTTGACCTAGATGATCTTTGAGGTCCCTTCCAACCTTACCAATCTATGGCTCTGTGATCCTGTGGAGGGCATGGTCTAGCTAGGGGATGGACCAGACAATTGTTTTCTCCCAGTCTCCTGCACTGGTTTGCTGGGCCCTTGACCATGTTTATTTTCCCTTCCATTGTTCTGTTTTCCAACCTGGACACTGTTCCCAGCTCATGTTTTATCTTATGGTCAGGCATTGAAACAGGTTGCCCAGGGAGGTAGCAGAGTCATTGTCCCTGAAGGTGTTCAAGAAATGTGGACACGGCACTTGAGGACATGGTTTATGGCCATGGTGGTTGTAGGTTGATGATTGGACTCAATCATCTTAGAGGTCTTTCTCCAACCCTAACAATTCTATAGTTCTCTGCCTTTCAGACACTCTGAGTCTGCATGGGTAGTGTGTAGCTGGTTAGGTCTTCATGCATCACCTGGCAACATTACATTCAACTCTGCTCTAAGGGCAGCTGAATGTTAGGTTGCAGCAGAGTGGCTGATCTAATCTTCTCAGGAATTTTGTTATGAGGATCAAACAGCACCCATAAAAATGGAGATGGGCACAACTACCCCTCAAACATACAGGTCTTCCAGGCCACATTTAGTTAAAATATCATTAACTGTGCAGGATGTTTGACAAGAATGTATGACAGCACTAGCCATATGGAAAGCATAAATATTAAATACTGTATATTGCTGCCATTTGCAAGAAACTGCATTAATCCCTTGAAGGTTAATGAGAATTATTCATGTGCATCTGAGGGAGAGAAGTGCTTCACTTCAGAAATTGAACAGCTTGACATGCCTGATTTTTTGCACTTGCCAATAAATATGAAAATGGAGAGTGGATGGACACCACCTCAGCATTGTGCCTGAATAAGAGGCTCATCCAGCACCTCAGAGTTTTGTTTTTTCAGATCAATATTTCACATCATTAATATTTTCAGTTCCAGGAATCAGCAAAACAATAAATCTTGCCTGATCACAGCCAGCCACTGTGTAGATACTCTTTCAAGGGGGGTGGGGGAACAACATATGTCAAGGAGTCAAGAGAGACTTGGTTTATTTAGTTGAGTTCTGAGAGTAAAGAACAGAAATCAATACCTGTGTAAAGCCTGGCTTGAGACTGTGCAACAGAGAAGTGTGCAACTGACATCATGGAGACTGCTCCTGGGACATCTCACCAGAAAACACAGAGAGAACTCTGATCTGGAGTCCTGTGTGCAGTTCTGGAGCCCCCAGCACAGGAAGGACATTGAGGTGTCGGAGTGGGTCCAGAAGAGGCCACGAAAATGCTCAGAGGGCTGCAGCAGCTCTGCTGTGAGGACAGGCTGAGAGAGTTGGGGCTCTGCAGCATGGAAAAGAGAAGGCTTCCAGGAGACCTTAGAGTAACCTTCCAGTATCTGAAGGGGGCTACAGGAAGGCTGGGGAGGGACTATTGACAAGGGCTTGTAATGACAGGACAAGGGGCAATGGATTTAAACTGGCAGAGGGGAGATTGAAAGCGGATGTTAGGAGGAAGTTGTTTGCAGTGAGGGTGGTGAGACACTGGCACAGGTTGCCCAGGGAGGTTGTGGAGCACAGAATCACCCAATGTGATCAGGTTTTAAGCTGAGGGAGTGTGGGTTTAGACCAGATCTTAGGAAGAAATTCTTCAGTATAAGGGTGCTGAGACTCTGGTATAGGCTGCCCAGGTAGGCTGTGGATGCCTCCTCCCTGGAGATGTTCAAGGCCAGGTTTGATAAGGCCTTGAGCAGCCAAGTCTGGTTTAGAGGGACCCCTGCCCCTGGAGGGGGAAGTTGGAGTAGATGATCTCTGAAGTCTCTTCCAGCCTGAGCCATTTTGTGGCTTGTGCTTCACATTTTGGCAAATTCCAGCTGTTATTACTCCACAGTTCACTGTGTCTTGAAGAAAAGAACTTCACACACACCCCAGAGCCTGCTGAACTGTATCTCTACAAGGCATGAACCTATGGAAAAATGGAACATTGAGTTGCACACTCTGCTGAAATGCCTGGGGAAGCAAAGCCTGTCCATCTGAGGAGGAGTATGGGCCATTACAGCTACAGTTCGCCTAAAATCAGCCTTTGTCTTACCACCGGCATTGTGCTGATGGTTTGGACATGGCAGCTCTCACTGAGTGCTGCAGCAAAAGCAGCCTTGGGGCAGACAGAATATATGAAGTGGAGACAAATAAGGCTGAAGCTGTCTGGCAGGGCTGATGGTCAGAGTGAACTGAGGACACCCTAGAAATAGGGTCAGGGAATGAGAGGGAGGCTGAGCTGCCTGAGCAAGCAGGTTGCTGTGTCCCTGCACAAAGACAACTGGCAGATGGATCAGGGCATCAGATCATAAGGACTGTTCCTTCTCAGATGTCTTGATTTCCAGTCCTGTTGCTTCAGAAGTGGCTCGCATGAAACAAGTCCAGAGTGCCAACAGACCTCCCCCTGCAGCACAATGCTACTAGTGGGAAGCTCCTGGGAGAAACTCTGTGTTACTGGGAGCATCCTGCCCTATTTTCTGCACCAGAGCAGCCCTGTGCTGGTGTGCAGTGATGCATGAGGCCCAGTAGCAACTGCACACTGTACCGGGTTAGGGTAGATCCCTCCCCCAACAGAATAAACTCACCACAATACATATTTTTTTTTCTTCTTTTTTTTTTTTTTTTTAATTCAGCAAAAAAAAAAAAAGAGGAGAAATTGTATTTCTTGTAGTTTAAAATAAATCTAGCAGTATAGGGAGAATGTAACTATTACAGGTATATAATAACCTGAAGAAAGATGGGGAAAGGGTCAAGCCTTCCATGAAGGACATGGAAGTGTTGGAGCAGGTCCTGAGGACGCCACGAGGATGCTCGGAGGGCTGCAGCAGCTCTGCTATGAGGACAGGTTGAGAGAGTTGGGGCTCTGCAGCCTGCAGAAGAGAAGGCTTCCAGGAGACCTTAGAGTAGACTCCCAGGATCTGAAGGGGGCTACAGGAAGGCTGGGGAGGGACTATTGACAAGGTCTTGTAATGCCAGGACA
>VWZE01011524.1:96121-114385 GCA_013396675.1 Eubucco bourcierii
AGGTCTTGTAATGCCAGGACAAGGGGAATGGGTTTGAACTGGCAGAGAGGAGATTGGAAGTGGATGTTAGCAGGAAGTTCTTTACAGTGAGGGTGCTGAGCTACTGACACAGGTTGCCCAGGGAGGTTGTGGCTGCTCCCTTCCTGGAGGGGTTCAAGGCCAGGTTCAAGGAGGCCTTGAGTGACCTGTGCTAGTAGGAGGTGTCCCTGCCTATGTCAGGGAGTTGGAACTGGATGATCCTTGAGGTCCCTTCCAACCTTACCATTCTGTGATTCTATGAAGCGGCGATGAAGCAGCAAAAGCAGCAGCAGCCAAAACAGCAGCAGGGGAAGGGAGCAGTGGGCGCAACAGAAGCAGCAAGGGGAAGGTGCAAGCTGTGCTTCCAGACATAAAGCTCTTGATGATCCAGTGAAATGATACTAACTTATCCATTGTTGCCACTGTATGGCCTATCCCTAGAATGTTCACCTCTCTACTCAGAAACTTCTAAGTTTCTCTGTTCTGAATTTTTTTTATGTCTGGGGTAGGAATCTAACTCAAATGGCCACACACACACACACAGCCGAATACCAGTCCTGGGGAAACCTTACTGAACCTCCTAGGGATCCACAGCAAACTCACTCCTGTAGTTACCATTAGCTGGACTTGTGAGGAATGGATGCACTTGATTCCTCTTGCACTACGCCCAAGGTCAGGAAAGCAGCTGAGTGAGAGTGGTCTGTATCAAAGGTACATTTACAAACACCTTCTAGAGAGTTAGCAAAGGGCTGTTTGGATAGGCAGCTAATCAATTTGTACAGACAATTATGAGACCAGCAGCTGCATAGGCTGCTTATGAATGCCTTAAAATATCAATTACTGATATGCACACAGCCATTTGGTATAATACACATTAACCACCTCTGCAACAGCTCTTAGCAAGCGCTTATGAAAACATCACTAATATGACTCTCCTTGCAAAGTCAGTTAATCCCTGAGGCTGGGACTCACTGACCCCAAAACAGGCTGCTTAAGAGAGATCAGCAGGAGGTCTCACCCCTTCCAAAGGGCAGTTTCTCTTTCAAGAGCATCTCATCGCCCAGAAATTTGGCAACCTGTGAACTCCTGCAGAAGAGATTTACTCTGTTTTCATTATCAGACACAACACACAATCCCTGTCAGATCATATGAAGGAAAACACAGCTGGTGATTCTGGACTATGTTCTGGGTTTATTCTGAATCATTTACTACCTCCTTTAAATAATCCCAGAAGCCTTCACAGGGATTTACTTTTATGGCATTGGATTGCTCAGGAGTGTGTCTGTCTCTGGTCTTTTCCTCCTGCTTTTCAATTTCTATCCTGGCCTGCCTCCACCAGAGGAGAGGATGTGCTCAAGGTCACTCAGGAGAACATTTTAAGGGTCTGAGAATGATCCACAACTGATAAAAAACCAGAGTGGATACAGTCAAACCAATGGTGGGTCTTCAACTTGCAAAGTTCCATTGACACTGCTTCCCCAAAACTCACACAGCACAGCTTTGGGCAGGAGATGTCCCCTTTCTAAGTGGTGGTGTGGCATGGCTCAGCCCTGGTTTGGGCTCTAACCACATACAGCTGCAATACCAATCAGTGTTAGCAACTGATACTCTGTGCATGGCAGCACTGACCAGACATGTTCAAACACATGTCTTACAACTGTTGTCTGCTTCAAATCTACACTGTAGCTAAGTGCTGTTATCCCACAAAGGAAAATGGCAGATTGAATACTGAAGATTTTTTTTTTTTTCTTTTTTAGTTGGGTGTGAAACTATACAGAGTCACTGAAACTTTGTCAGGCTGCATCATTCCAGTCACCAGCAGCACTGCCACATCCTTTAGGCTCCCCGTTTTATCCAGCCACCTTCAACAGCCGGGTTCCCCCTGTGGCAGATTGGAAAATGCCATCCATACAGAGGACCATTAGGTTGTAAAGTCAGAAGGGGCATTAGCCCACTTTTTTCCTTTGTGCAGCTGTGGATGGTTTGGGATATTGATACTCTCAACAACCAGATTTAAAAGACATTAGCATACAGGTTCTAGTGTTCTGTAAAGGTATTTTGCATGAAACACACCAGATCTTACTACATCCTCCTTTAGCCTATGTTTTGGTGCTCTGTAGAGCCACAGGAAAAGACTTGCTTTGCCCAGATTTCCTCTGAAAACCCACAGATAGAGGAAAAAAACCCAACAAGAAATGAAAGTAAAGCAGAACCATTCTGCTTCCTCTGCTTTGCTGCACAATATTCACTTGACGGGTTCACGAGGTGAACCTACAGTGAGCTGCAAGATCAGAGCCAACTTTGGGAGGAGGTGAATTTTCCACAGCTGTTTAATATCTGTGGTGAGAATAACCTGCCCAGGAAATGAGCTTCCTTGCCTCAGATCTGTTGTGTCCTCTTTGGCAGAAAAGGAGCAAAGAGAAAGTCATCATCTCATTCGCTTCCCCACTGGCTTTTGGACAGGCTGCTCAGCTGTGACTAACTGCAAGATGTGGATCCACGTTTTATAGACTGAGGATTTTGTTGTCTCACAGTTGTTTGGCCTCTGAATTAACCATTAGAGACAGAGATCAGCTTTAACTTTTGAAGAAGGTTCACCCTGTAAGTGGTGAGAGAAAGAACCCTTTGAGCTCATCTGAAGGCTTCTCTGAGAAGCTGGTGGTGCCTCCCTTCGGTTTTTTGTGACTACACCCCAAACATCATCCTCTGATACTCCAAATGGTTAAAAGCTTTGGGAAGATTTGGTGGTGAATGGCTGGAGAGCAACCCTGAGGAAAAGGACCTTGGAGTCTGGGTTGATGAAAAGCTCAACATGAGCCTGCAGTGTGCACATGCAGCCCAGACAGCAACCGAGTCCTGGGCTGCAGCAAGAGAAGCGTGGCCAGCAGGGCAAAGGAGGGGATTCTGCCCCTTTACTCTGCTCTTGTCAGACCCCACCTGGAGTCCTGTGTGCAGTTCTGGAGCCCTCAGCACAGAAAGGCCATGGAAGTGTTGGAGCCAGTCCAGAGGAGGCCATAAAGATGCTCAGAGGGCTGCAGCAACTCTGCTCTGAGGACAGGCTGAGAGAGTTGGGGCTCTTCAGCCTGCAGAAGAGAAGGCTTCCAGGAGACCTTAGAGTAGACTTCCAGTATCTGAAGGGGGCTACAGGAAGGCTGGGGAGGGACTATTGACAAGGTCTTGCAATACCAGGACAAGGGGCAATGGGTTTGAACTGGCAGAGGGGAGATTTAGACTGGATGTTAGGAGGAAGTTGTTTACAGTGAAGGTGGTAAGACACTGGCACAGGTTGTGGCTGCTCCCTCCCTGGAGGTGTTCAAGGCCAGGTTGGAGGGGGCCTTGAGTGAGCTGTGCTAGTGGGAGGTGTCCCTGCCTATGGCAGTGGGTTGGAGCTGGATGATCCTTGAGGTCCCTTCCAACCTTACCATTCAATGATTCTAAGAACAGAACCACAAACCCCTGCACAGTTACATTTCCAGAAAGCACAGCTCTCTTCCAGGAGACATTTTGTGTGCTGCCCACAATCAGCAATTGGTCTCTTTGCATAAGTGAAGCAATTCTTTATGGCAAATTAGCTGCTGCTTAATGAAGACTTCTCATTTCCAGTGAAGTCAGCGGTTTTGGTGGGGAGATTTAATAAACTTTATTCTTCTTCCTCTCGTTGTGATGAGCAAATTTAATTTTACTCCTGATATTAATAATATTAGGCATCTCTTGAACATGTTTAGTAGGCAAACTGAATCAGTTTGTTCAGTGGGAAAATCCTCTTTTCTGACATAATGGTTGGGTGAATGGAAACCATTCAGTGTCTCATAAATGGGAGTTAGGACAGAGTGAAGATAGACACAGCAGGTGACAGTGACTGTCTGGAGGAGAGCAGTAGCAGGTCCACCCATTTCTAAGAACAGTGCTGACTTTGTCTTCAGAAAGGCAATCACCAAGTAACAAAGGCTGCTCTCCTGAACTCACAAAGCACAACTTCCATCACTTCAGACCTGCCTCTGTCTAAGCTAGGGAGAGGTCACCACAAAACCCACACACCCACCCCTCCTGCAGCCTGGATCCAGCAGGCTTCTTTCCCCAACAGAACACTGCAGTAATAAATGTCACAGAATGATGCTTGCAAGCCACAATAGTCTGTGTTTGTGCACACTGTAAAGCATTCAATAAGACATGGGACTAAGCATGCCAGGTGCAGAGCACCATCTCCCTGTGCAGAAGCACCCATTTCCATTGTCACTACGTCCAGATAACCTACAGATGATGCCTGCTATCTACCCACAGTCTCCAGCACGGTTTTTTTTTCCCCCTGGCAAGTGCTTTCTGGGCTATTGCAGCTGTATATCATCAGCTCGGGCGCTCCCCAGGCTGGCAGCCAAAATGAGCCTGAACGTATGTTAATGAACAGCAATATTCACCTTATGCAAAAGGTGGATCAGGGAGATAAATTCAAAAGCTTTCTGTGCTTTTACTGCAGAAAAGTGCTACAGAGTTTAATCAGGTCTATAGAGAACTTAAAGAGATACAGGAACTACTCTAAAAATCTCCTGTAGAGAAGACCACCTTTTCTGTGGACTCTTTTCACCCTGGCCCTACTGCCTGACTATCTAAAAACTCCCAAAGACTCTCACAAAGGAGTAATTTGAGAGCCATTTCCACAATGCATTAGTATAATGGCTTGATCGGTGGAAACTCTCCTCACACAGAACAACAACATTTACAGAGCCTCCCATCCTTACTGACCTAACTATATCCTGGAGCTTCAGAGATAATCAAAGGCTTTCCACTCACTTTGTATGTATGAAAAGTGGAGACTCTGAACGTGTCTTTTCCTCCCTCTTCAGAGAGACTTTTCAACAGGATGCCCTTCATTTCTTTCGGACCTACTCTTTTCTCTAAACATTACTGACACACAGACGTTGTTCTCTTTACCTCCCTGCTACCAGTCATGCCTTACTGGCTCATTTGGTCCAAACATGATAAATCAATTTCCATCCAATTAGGCTACGCCTCAAGAATTAATTTGCTACACTTTAGACTGTAGTATTTTGTATGTTCCTAAACTCAATTAGAAAACTTTAATTTAATCTTACATGCCCAACGTGATCGGCTGGTACGTAAGACAATCCACTTTTGGCTTGTTCAGCATGCAATTGTAGTTGTAATTGATTAAAATTGGGTTTGCAAGTGTGTCTTGATGTCATGCATAACTTGATTTGCTTTGGGTCTTACTCCTGCAAGCGCATAAGCACATCAGAAGCTTCCTCTAGATGAGCAGTTCATCAAAGCCTGAAGGATTTATGAGCAGCGATAGGCAGGTCCAGGCAGTGCTGGCCCAAAGCATTCATGTGCTGCTCTGTGATCAGAGATGTGTAGACTAGATAGATGGTTAAGATGCTAGGTGGGTTTTCAAATCAGCAAAGGTGCACAGGCTGGCATCCAGAGAGTCAACAGCGAGAAAGATTCACCCTGGGCTTTAGAGCTCAGCTGCCATAGGACAGCTCTGTTCGCAGCAGTGTGTTTCAGGTTGCAGTTTTTTTCCATTGCTGGTTACAGAAGTTCAGGGTGAGTGGTTTGCACAACATAACCTGTGTGTTTTATGAGGTCTCAGGGCATCCCATCAGTCCATGCTCTCAATCCCCACAGTGGTGCACAGGTGACATGATACCTAAAGTGCTGCGAGTGATGGATACAGCAGCTCAGGTGGGCTCTGAACCCAGCTGGAGTTCTGGCTCCAGGCAAGGATGCTGCTGCTAACTCTGAGGACACATCCAGACTTTTGCTACAACCCTTGGTAGGGGTGGGTATGGTCCTCAGAACTCCTGCCATCTCAGCCTTGCTAATATTGATGCCTAAAATAGCAGGGTCACTCCTTCCCACATCAACACATCTTGGGAAAAGAGGATCTGATTTCATCAGAGAATTGACCATCTCAAGCCTGTCCAGAAATGTACCTGAGCACTTTCAGCTTCTGTCCTAAGTGCTTAACCAAATCTGGCCCCAGGTACCTAAACACTATTATAGTCAGACCTAACTTAAGATCTGGCAGTTCCTTAAAAGATCTTGAAGGATATTCAGCCCTGGAAAATATCCAAGGGGGGATAGGTGGAGGAGGCAGGAAGCCATTTCTTTGAAACATTTCAACAGTAAGACAGCAGCTTCACTGAGCCCAAAATGACTGGATCAAAACCCCACTGTTTCTTATTTGCAGAAGTAGGCTGCAGGTTGACTGTAACTGGACATGACAGAATCCTAATGCCTTCACTTCTACTTACTCACTTCTGAGAAGTGTTTATATTTGAAATCATGGTGAGTTAACATGAGTTAAAGGCACACACTCTCACCTTTTGATATATAAGTAATGGATTGTTCCCTGGATAATACCAGGGCTTGTCAGAAATATGTAACAGAGACACTGTGATTTTTCACAGTATGTAGCTCTCACCATGTCAGTAGGTAAGAGAAATCCAGAGAGGTGGGAAAAAAGCAGAAGATACAACATGGAACTGTTTTTTGTGCCATGCCAGATACAGTGACTCTAAGTTTGCTTTTGATTTATTTCTCTGTTTTGTTAAGAACAGAACCTAGAAGGGAAATTCCATTGCACATGTATGATACACTTTAAAAGGCAGGGAAGTTTATAAAGTATTATAAGGCACAAGGAGACGTAAAATCATAGAATCATAAAATGGTAAGGTTGGAAGGGACCTCAAAGATCATCCAGTTCCAACCCCCTGCCATAGGCAGGGACACCTCCCACTAGCACAGGTCACTCAAGGCCTCATCCAACCTGGCCTTCAACACCTCCAGGGAGGGAGCAGCCACAACCTCCTTGGGCAGCCTGTGCCAGTGTCTCACCACCCTCACTGCAAAAAATTTCCTCCTAACATCCACTTTCAATCTCCCCTCTGCCAGTTCAAACCCATTGCCCCTTGTCCTGGCATTACAGGACCTTGCCAATAGTCCCTCCCCAGCCTTCCTGTAGCCCCCTTCAGATCCTGGAAGGCCACTCTAAGGTCTCCTGGCAGCCTTCTCTTCTGCAGGCTGCAGAGCCCCAACTCTCTCAGCCTGTCCTCAGAGCAGAGCTGCTGCAGCCCTCTGAGCATCTTTGTGGCCTCCTCTGGACTCACTCCAAATGACACCAAGATGCCTGGGCTTTGGAAGATAGGTTGTCACAGCATGAGAAAGGGAGTGAAAGTATTACCCAAGCCACCATCTGACTTTGGCTCAGGGCCCTTGCTAATCTAGCTGTTGATTTGGAAATCACATGTGCCATGTTTCTGTGAACCACTGCACCACTTATTGATAACGGAAAAAGTGGATGTTAGAATGGCAATGATTTTCTGTCCAAAGCTTCATAGTTCTTTCTTCAAACGAAAGCCAGCAAGCATTTTAACTCTCAGTCATTCTCTGCTGGGCAGACTGGCAGAGTGAATAGCCAAAAAAAGGGAGGTTCTGTCAAAGGCATTAGTACTGACATCAGGCTGGCAACACTTGCACCCAGGCCCTGCTGAGGACTCTGCTGATAGAGTCCTCACCAGCAGCAGCAGAAGGAGCTGACTGTGTGCAGCCTGCAGAAGAGAAGGCTCAGGGCAGGCCTCATTGCTCTCTACAAATATCTGAAAGGAGGTTATAGCCAGGTGAGGTTGGTCTCTTCTCCCAGGCACCCAGGCACAGAACAAGAGAACACAGTCTCAAGCTGTGCCAGGTCAGGTTTAGGCTGGATGTTAGGAAGAAGTTCTTCATCCTTCACAAAAAGAGTGATTGGAATTGGAATGGGCTGCCTTGGGAGGTGGTGGAGTCCCCATCCCTGGAGGTGTTTAGGAGGAGGCTGGATGAGGCACTCAGTGCCATGGTTTAGTTAATTAGAAGAGTTAGGTGATCTATTGGACTCGATGATCCTAGAGGTCTTTTCCACCCTGGTTAATTCTGTGATTCTCTGACGCCTTTTGATGTTTCTGATGATGCTGAAGAATAACTTCCAGCCATGACTATGAAGGTACCAGCAGCTCTTTTTTCAGCATATAGTTGCTGCTCCTACAGTATCAAGAAGCACCACATATACCTCTGTTTTCTCCCTGCTCCCAACTTGCTGCTTGTCTATGTAGCAACCTTCCCAATTCTATAGTCTGTCTCAACCCTCCAACCACTTCTAGCAAACTTGTGCAAGGTGAACAACCTTCAGATGGCCAGAGTCAGATCTGACTGCACCTGGGATAACTAACTTCATCCTCACTGATCACAGAGTCACAAAATGTCAGAGTATAATGTGCCTGTGGGTTCAGCCTCCTGTGACTGCAGGAAGCAACCCTGCCTGACAAACCCTTCAAGAGACAGAGAAGCTTTGATACAGAACTGGGTGAAACTCACATTCTGCACTCCTGCTATAGAGGCTGCTGCTTCAGAATATCCTTCCTGTGATAGCTTGAGGTTTCCAGTTTATTGATGGCCAGTCTATACCTATTTGTTCTCTCCAACAGCTCTTTGCCATTACAGCATAAACTCCCTTTGTCCCTGTGGGCTTAGAAAGAGCAACCATATCTCTGCTCAGCCACGCTACCAAAGCTTTCTGTTTGACAGAAGCTCTCCATCTTCTTGATCACCCTTAACAGCCCATCTTTGAAGCTGTTCCAGCATGAGTTCATCCCTCTGCAGCTGCCTAACCAAAAAGAACTGCTGAAAACCCAAGTATCTACTACAGGTAGAGCCTGTCACATTTCTTTTTTTCTCTCCATATAATCCCCCCCGCCTTCAAAACATGCCTGAAATTATTTTGCTTCCACTTCAGCTTCAAATTGACAAGATGGTGCAAATCACTGCAGTGAGCCACTGAGGGCTGCCCACATCCTACAGTGCAGGACTTTTGTCACTGCTGTCCCTCTCATAAGCAGAAAACCAAACACAGAGCAGCTCTGGGTGTCTCCATCCACACTGCAAATGGGTGCCCTGGGTGCAGAATACCAGTCCTGAACAGTGCCAACAGCACTGAGGGCTGCCCACATCCTACAGAGCAGGACTTTTGTCACTGCTGTCCCTCTCATAAGCAGAAAATCAAACTCTGGCTGTGTCCATCCACACTGCAAATGGATGTCCTGGGTGCAGAATGCCAGTCCTGAACAGTGCCAACAGCACTGAGGGCTGCCCACATCCTACAGGGGAGGACTTTTTTCCCTGCTGTCCCTCTCATAAGCAGAAAACCAAACACAGAGCAGCTTTGGCTGTGTCCATCCACACTACAAATGGATGTCCTGGGTGCAGAATGCCAGTCCTGAACAGAGGGATTTATAACAGCTCTTAATTAATTTGCTCAGCAAAACTTGTGCACTACATTTCCTGCCTCTGGGGAATTCCACCTCTAAAGGGACACTGCAGTTTCTTCCTAAACAGGCATGGTGGGATAAAAAGAGACAACAGATTAGGCCAGCTCTCCCACATCCAGGGTAGTCAAAGAGTGGGTATGTTGGGAAGAACAAAGGGGGGAAAACCAGACATAATATTACAGCAGTTTTCAAAGGTCCCATCCAGCAAATTGTGCAAGCATATGCTTAGCATTGGGCACCACAGGTGATTAATTGCATTAATGCACTTATTTGAATTTCCAGAGGTGAGCTAACCCAGGGTGCTAGAGAAGGAATCTGACCACTCCCCTGATGTGAAAACACAGTGCATTATAGGCATGTTTTGCAGGACTGGGGCCACCTCTTTCCTGCTCCTTTTTAATACAGCAGATGTTAATATATGAGGTGCTTCGAATTGTACCTCTAAAATATTCATTTTCCTGAACATTACATTCCTATTCAAATTATTTAAATGTATCAGGAAAGCCACAACTAAATCTTTTAATCCCATTTGATCTACAAACAGAGCTGCAACATGACAGGTTGGATTAATGCAGTTGGCATTTGTGAAATTATAAACCTCACGCAGCAAAGAGACAGCAGCCACTGCTGCTCTTTCCCTTCTGCTTTTGTAACACCAGGCTAAACTAAAATAAACCCTTTCCCTATGTCTACATTTGATTGAAAGATAGACATGAGGGAAAGGGTGAAGTATCCTAAGTGATGGGCTCAGTGGGATATTGAATTTATGTCTATGCTTTGATGCTTCTGGGTTTCGTTTTCTGCTCCTGAGTAGAATTAATTCTGTTCCACACAGGAGTCGATTTGGTATTCTACATCAAATCCCCCATTTCATTGTTTTAAAGCCAACTTTCAGGGAAAGGCAAGAGGTCAAGGGGAGACAGAAGGAATGAAAGGTGGAGAGGAGGCCTTTTACAATCCAAATGCCATTAAGACTGTTTCCAATATACTAAGCTCCATTTTGCCTGTCTTGGTGTCAAAAAGAGACAAGAGCTCTTTTAAAGGGGGCCCTGAAACCTCATTTCCAATTCCATGTCCTCCCTGACAAGGCTTTACCTTGCGTTCTTGACAGTTAAACAACTGGCAGCATTGCTTTCCCCCTTGTGCTCCACAGCAAGAGCCAGAAAAAAAGGGAGCCAGTTCCCCACAGGGCCTGATCCAGCATCCCTGAAGCCAGTGGGGAAAACCCCCTTGGCCCTGAGCCCACACTCCTGCACCAGCCATAGTGAAGAGGGTGAACCCTCTTAAAGAGCCCCAAACCAACAAAACACTGTCCAGGCTTCTGGAGTCACTCATCAGCATTCAGAGCAGCTGCCTCCACGGTGTGGAGGACACTTCAAAGGGCATAAAAGCAGAAGTATATATGGAACAGAGCAATGAAAGGGAACAAAACAGGCAGACACAGGTAGGGAGGGACGAAAGGACAATGTCACAAACCAAAGGGCTTGGTCTGAAAGTTTGCTTCCTGCCAGCAACATGATGCTGCCCCAGATTTCTCTGCAGTCTGGATGCTAAGCTGCTGATCAGCTACCTCATGTAATATCCAGGTTTCCAGACACAGCAAATCCATTCCTCATCCAGCCATGACACAAAGCCTAAGTTCACCTCATAGGAGCGTGTACATGGTGTGAAAGGATGTTTCACACATCTGCCCATTTTCTTACCAACACTATTCCAACAGACAGGCCCTTGGACACCCTGAAGCACCCAGGGCTTGTGCCAGTAAGACGCTGAACTGCTTGGCCTCAGTAATGTCCTTTCCCCATTCCACATCAATAGATCTACTGCAGAGATGTTCCACACCCTTCAAAAACCAGGCCAGAGGGAGCCAAAGAACAGTGCCATCCTCAGGACCTCTAATCTGGGCCAAGTCCTCACCTCCTGAGAAGGTGAGGTGAGGAGATCAGCTGTCAGTTGGAAAGCACAGATGTGAAATTTGTAAATACAGGACCCAAATACAGTCATCATTTGGCTTTGCCTGAGTTTGCAGATAGCTCGACACAAACCCTCTGACCTGTTCCAAATCCAGACTGCCTTTCCTTTGAAGTCTACTCTTCTGCTGAAATTTTACCAGCAAAGCCTTCCTTTGGAGGAAGATAAATCCTCCTTCAGAAGCAGTGCAGAACCCCTGTGGAGAGGCAGCAGGTCTATGCAAGAACCAGCATCATGCAGGCATTGACTGATTGACCCTTCCTACCCCACTGGGAATATACCTCCAACCAGGGCAGTCAGGGATCTTCATACTGGGCCCAAATTGGTTTCATCCTGGGGTTTTGGATAGCTTTAATGCAGTCCTACTTAGAGCCTGCTATGTGCAAATGACTCTCTGCTATTCTGGCACTAATAGTGTCAAATGGCATTAATTAAAACAAATGGCTTATAAAACAGGCTGGAGTCATCAACAATAAGTGAGGAGATAGTTTTCCTTTTTTTTTTTTTTTCCCCCCCACTTTTTTTTTAGAATTTTAATGAATAAACAGCAATTCCTATTCATTATTTATCTACTTCTGAATTTTAATGAATAGTTCCCAGTGCTCATTAACAAATCTCTGTATTTATGGAAAACTGGCACTTCATAAATATCAAATTGTGCTATTTTATGTGCTGGTTTTATATAAATATAGAAATTCTGTAATTATCACTCAAACTGATCATTAAAATTCAAAAGCAGATAAATAAGCCAAAGCTTTCTGCCTTATTATTCACACAAAATATCTTTCTTTTCTTTCCTAAATGGTTCCTGGTTCCCCCTACATGTCATACCTCTTCCTCAGGGTGGCATGCAGCCACCTTGCAGGCAGTGCCTCTCTGCTGAGCTCTCTGGGGTTTCTGCTCTGTGCCAGCAGCAAGGTACTCTTTTGTTGGCATGCTCTGGCTTTCTTCCAGCCTGCTCTCTCTAGGTCATGAGATTCCTGGTTGGCATTCTCATTCTACACTGATCCATCCTTTCTCCCCCTCCAACATTATTATTGACTTTTGCATTATCACAGTACAACCCATTAGCTTTTTTTATGCAAATCCACATGGAATGAAATCCGTGGCAAGTCCATAAAATCAAATTCCAACTTGCTGTGCAATGCACAGAACTGCCTTTGTTAGGAGCAGCAGGGAGGAAAACTCATCCAATCCCATACGAACCAAAGCAAACCAATGCAATCTGCCCTTCATCTGATCACACTCCTCTTTGGAGCACAGAACAAGCTCTGCTCCTGATCTCAGCTGTGTAAGGGAAAGCTGAAGCATCACTGCAGCTAGCCAAGAAGCTGTCCCAAGTTTCTATCACTTCATTTCAGATTTGTTCCCCCATCAACTATCCACGTGCAGAAAAGGAGTGTTAACACTAACCTGGCACTTGAGCACCGCACTGGTAACCTGCACATCAGCTGCCTTCACTCCAGGCTGTTTAGAGTCAAACCCATAGATCATGCCAACACTTTTTATATGCATAGTGGTACCCCCATCCCATAGGACAAGCAGCTGAGGTGATGAAGGATGAGGCCTTGAGTAACCTGTACTAGTGGGAGGTGTCCCTGCCTATGGCAGGGGGTTGGAACTAGATGATCCTTGAGGTCCCTTCCAACCTTACCATTCTATGATTCTATGATTCTTAAAAAGCAAAATGTATATGAAGCTAAAACCCCAAGGGATGCTGCAGGCAGTTATCAGGGCACTGAAGCAGATGTGTTGTGCTAAAGGTTATTCTCTTCTATATCAGGCCAATGAAAGCCATTGCATTTAAAGGCAGGAAAGTCTGTATATTCCCTGACTGCACCGAGACCAAGCTTCACCTCTCTGTTCCTCAGGTTTTTCAGGTTATGCAATGTCCTTGTCACATGGCTGGAAATATTTGTGACAACTGTTAGAAAGGTTAAACAAGATTCAATCAGCTAATGGAACAGTCACCTCTCCTTTTCATTTTAATTCTTGTTTTCCCTTCTCTTCCACAGCTCCTACTTTCCTCAGTGTTTTGCACATCAGTGCACCTACAATGGAACAGGTTTTGGATCTCGAACACTATCTGAGCATTTGTTAGGTTTGCTCTGCAAAATTCCTTTCCAGTTTCCTGACTAATCTTATGTGGTTCACAACAGCTTAGTCCAGAAGTTCCCTTGTGTGCTCACTGGTAATTATTTGCTCCCCAGACCAACACTGTTCCAAATTGCAGAGTCAACTGACTCAACACTCCTGACATCACCTGTGAGGAAAAATGACATTTTCCTCCTTTTAAAATCCATTTTAACTGTGGAACAGTGGAGTTTAGAGAAAGTGTTGAGTCTGATGTGTTTTAAGCTTTCCCACAGCTCTTGACATTAAGGAGGACAGGTGGTACACTAGCACTTCACCTCATTTATCCTTCCTGCTTTCCTCAGCTTTACATAAGCTTTGTCTCTTCTCTGACACTGACACTGTAGCCATCCTGCAGCAGGAGGAGTGTGTTTAGTCTCTGCTGGTATGGCACCTCACATGATGAGGCTCCACTTCATCACTGCCAGCCCAGAAATAAAGATAAGACAAAAAGTAAGATGGATTAGTCTTGGCACTTCCCCACAGCTATAAAAGGCAGGCTGCAGAGCCAGTGCCTGGGAGAAATCACTGAAATCCCTCCATGTAAACCTCATTTCCCAGAATGATGCCTTTCCTGACCAGGAATGGTGCAGCCAGTTGTTAGCAAAGGGAAAAAAAAAAAAAAAACAAAACCCAAACAAAGCAACCCAACAGCTTCATCTCTTGCACACATTTTCTTTTCTCCTTATCTTTTTAGTACTTTTAAACTCCAGCTCCACTTTTTCAGCCTGACGTTTTTTCCATTGTGCCAAGCTTTTGCACAGCGTTGGCAGCTGCTATTCAGAGTCTGTGAGGCAGTGGAAGGCTGAAGGTTTCATTACAGCAAAGCCCTTCTAATGCAGGGTTCAGCAGTGCAGTCATTAATCCTCTGCCACCCCCAGGGAAGGTTCTCCTCCAGGACACACATACCCTTGGCCTGTCACGGTGAGAGCCAGAAGAGGCTCCTGAAATATTTTGGAATTTATTGTCACAGTTGCAGCAACAGAAACATTTTACTTTCCTGTGTAAATCTATACAGGGTTTGTTTGTTTGTTTCTTTAAAGGACATATACCTACACAATTGCTCCATCATCAAGCTCTTCAAAAGCACAGGCAGAGAGATGTTGGATCATCCTCATTGTCATTTCAGTACATCTCTCAATTGCCCATCTCCAAGCGGGACACTCTTCTCCATTTTCACCACGTTTCCCTTCCATTCCAGGTTTGATGTTGACCTACTTTCCCAAGCCATCAGTCACTAATATTCCCCTCAGCATCCAGATAATAAAGTGAGAGGAACAATCCAAACCCGACTTGCACCAAGCAATTATTTTCACGCCCGTCTGTATTTGCCGCGTTAGTGCCAGGGTTTTGTTAAAGCGCAACAGAGAATAATGAGATCACTTTTTAATTCTCCACCTTCTTCCATCCAAAGCTCTGAAAGCACCAGGGAAAGACAAAAGCTGTCATGTTTTACCAGGGTAGTGCTTCAAACAGCAGCATGCCTCGTGCTGATTACAGCCATGTGTTTACAGGAAGGTGCAAAAAGTAAGGGGATAAATAAAGAACTGAATGAAAAGTCCTTATGTTAAGACCTAGATTCAACAACACCTCAGGTAATACATCTCCCTTTACAAATGCTAGTCCAGCATAGAGCCACAAAGATGATGAAGGGAATGGAACATCTCTCTTATGAGGAGAGCCTGAGGGAGCTGGGGCTGTGCTGCTGGGAGAAGAGGAGACTGAGAGGTGACCTCAGCAATGGTTACAAACATGTAAAGGTGAGTGCCAGGAGGCTGGAGCCAGGCTCTGCTGGGTGATGCCTGATGACAGGACAAGGGGCAATGGGTGGAAGCTGAGGCCTAGGAAGTTTAATTTAAACATGAGGAGGAATTCTTTCCCTGTGAGGGTGACAGAGCACTGGAACAGGCTGCCCAGGGAGGTTGTGGCGTCTCCCTCTCTGTGGGTATTCAAAACCCACCTGCATGTGTTCCTGTGTGATATGCTCTGGGTCATCCTGCTCTGGTAGAGGGGTTGGACTGGATAAGCTTTGGAGGTCACTTCCAGCCCCTCACATTCTGTGATTCTGTAACAGAAGCAAAGGTGGGGAGATGCAGCAGGTTAGCTGTGTAGCTGATAGAGGGTTTCTTTTACAGATAGTTTGAGCTGTAGATGTGGAAACACAGCAATGAAAAAAAATGGTGCTGCAGAAAATCCCTGCATCAAAACTGTCCCTGGCAGAAGGAAGCATAGGTCCAAATCCTCCCCGATCACCTAAATGTGTGAGCCACGTGAAGGTACCAGAATCCCAGCATCATAAGGGTTGGAATGAACCTTTGGAGATCATCCAGTTCAACATCTCTGCTGAGTTCACCTAGGACAGGTTGCACAGGTGTCTTGATGGACATTGAAAGTCTCCAGAGATGTCTTCACTGAAGCAAGGCCATGGTTGTTTACTGCTGCATGGGGCTGTGGAAAGCTGTCTGTGCACCACTGCTAATGCCACTGTAAAGCCAGGCTCGGCCTCCCCTTTCCTCACCAAGAGCTGTGCCAAGGCACAGCCTGGCTCTCATGCTGTGAGTGGACAGGGATTGATAGCCCTGAGGGCCAGAAGAGACTGTGGTGATGGTCCAACCTGCCTCCACACACACCATATGCTGTAAACATTCCACAGATGCATCGCAGACCGCACAGGACTTCTGGAGACCTGAACCTAGCAGCTCTATGCATCCCAGGAGTCTGCTGCCGACGAGAGGCCGGACAAATGTCTTTTACACATTGGAGCAAAATAACCAAGACCTGAGTATTAAACAGCATCTGAAGCATACCACACATGGAGAAGGGAGTGTGCTAGCAGTTCTCTTCTTTCTCTGCCTTTTAGGGTTATTGCGTTCCACAGCTAGCTGTCATTTACTCTCTCCACTGATACACGATGTAATGTCCTCACCATCTGCTGCACAGAAATCTCTCTCCACTCCCTGTTCCAGGGGAGGCAGACATGAGTCAGGCTGCACCTCTGTGCATGTGTTTGCCCTCTGCCTGTACTGCTGGCAGCAAGTTCAAGGAAGCACATTTTGCTGTTGACAGAGGCAGCAGTAGAGTCCTGTGGTCTGATGATGAGACCCAGACTTCACAGGGCAGTACACCTAGGTTTCAAATGTCTCAAGTTTTTGAAGCAAAGAGTGACTGGAGGGCTGGAGCACCTTTGCTATGAGGAGAGACTGAGGGAGTTGGGGCTGTTCAGGCTGGAGAGGAAAAGGATCCAAGGTGACCTTATTGTGAGCTTTCATTATCATAAGGGGGCCTATAAGAAAGCTGAGAAACCTTTTAGGCTGTCAGGTAGTGATAGGACTGGGGGGAATGGAACCAAGCTGGAAATGGGTAGATTCAGACTGGATGCTAGGAAGAAGTTCTTCAGCATGAGGGTGGTGAGAGCCTGGAAGGGGTTGCCCAGGGAGGTGGTTGAGATCCCATCCCTGGAAGTGTTTAAGGCCAGGCTGGGTGAGGTTGTGGTCAGTGGGATCTAGTGTGAGGTGTCCCTGCCCATGCCAAGGGGGATTGGAACTAGATGATTCTTGTGGTCCCTTCCAACCCTGACTGATTCTATGATTCTGTACTGTCTACACCCAAATCAAAGGAGGTAGGAGTCCATCTGACCTCTTCTGTGTCAAGTCAAAGAATCATAGAATGGTAAGGTTGGAAGGGACCTCAAGGATCATACAGTTCCAACCCCTGCCATAGGCAGGGACACCTCCCACTAGCACAGCTCACTCAAGGCCTGCTCCAACCTGGCCTTGAACACCTCCAGGGAGGGAGCAGCCACAACCTCCCTGGGCAACCTGTGCCAGTGTCTCACCAACAAGGGTTTTCTAAATTATCTCCATGTAGGGTCCGGCCAATAACTAGAAGCTCTTGACATAGAAGCAAAAGCTTTCCAATCTACACTTCATTTAAAACATGATAGATTTCAGCTTATAAATCTGCAGCACATTCACAGAGAATCCCAAAATACNTACTGTACTTGCACAACAAGCTAGAAAGGATGAGTTGAACATTGCTATCAGATATTTTGTTATGTGCTTGAAATAATACTCTTTATCTACAAAAAAAAAAAAAACCCACAAACAAAAAAACCTAAAACAATTACTAGAGAAAACTGTGAGTAAATACAAGGAAAGCAATCCTATTGCTCTTAGTAGAACTTGGACATCTGTTTATAACAGGATTAAACTTGGTGCACACATTTTTACTGTTCTCAAAGTCTTGTTTTGATAGAACAATGTTGCCATTCCTGAACCTTTAGGAAACTCTCCAGAGTACAAATTCCAGGGGTAGGCAGAGAGAGACTGCTTTAGAAGGTTTCCTAAGCAACAAAAGAGTCAACAATACCATGCCTCATCAAGGAGAAATGATGAAAAGCAACAGTTCAGCCCAAAACACAGGGTTGCTTTTTTAAAAGCAGGTGTTTTCAAATTGCCAGGTTCGTGTAAGTGCAGCACAGCCTGGGGTTTTTTTTAGTAGCAGTTAACAATTCAATGCTGATCTGATTATGATGTTTCCTGGCATTTTTTAAAAACAAAAATAATAACTGTGGGTTAATCATATGCCTTCGAATCCCCTTGTAACTTCAGTCTGTATAAAGGTGGTATTATCATAGAATTATAGAATGGTAAAGTTGGAAGGGACCTCAAAGATCATCTAGCTCCAACCCCCTGCCATAGGCAGGGACACCTCCCACTAGTACAGGTCACTAAAAGCCTCCTCGAACCTGGCCTTGAACACCTCCAGGGAGGGAGCAGCCACAACCTCCCTGGGCAACCTGTGCCAGTGTCTCACCACCCTCACT
>VWZE01011524.1:114391-135111 GCA_013396675.1 Eubucco bourcierii
GTGGCCTCCTCTGGACCCACTCCAACACTTCCATGTCCTTCCTGTGCTGGGGGCTCCAGAACTGCACTCAGGCCTCCAGATGGGGTCTAAGGAGAGCAGAGCAAAGGGGCACAATCCCCTCCCTTGCCCTGCTGCCCACACTGCTCTTGCTGCAGCCCAGCACACAGTTGCTGTCTGGGCTGCACTCACACTGCAGGCTCATGTTGTGGTCTTAATCACCCCAGACCCCCAGGTCTTTTTCCTCAGGGCTGCTCTCAGCCATTCACCACCCAGCCTGGAGTTGTGCTTGGGATTATGATGTGTAATAGTTTGATGTGTGTCTGCAAGCTCCACTATTGGGAGAATTTTGTTCTTGCCTCCCAAATGCCTTCAAGAGTTTTAACTGAATGGACCAACTGCTGGAGGATACTACATTGTACAGATAGTGAAAGGGTCAAGAAAATTTTTGCTTGAGTGTGTGAGTGGTTGGTGGCTAACAGCAAGGCAAGAACAATTAGGGCACCTGAGTGTGATTCACACATAGAAGCCTTTTAACTAGAATTAAGTAGCCTCCTTCAGAGATATTTAATGACAAGAGAGTAAACTGAGCTCCTGAATTACTGCCCAAGATCATAGCTGAAGTTGTTGATTCTTAGCTTTGCAGTTGGCAGCCTTTCAGCCATGTGTAAAACATGGCAAAATGTAACCTTTCAAATGCTGGGAACTGGCTGGAGGAGACCCATCCTCAGCTGTGTCCACAGCCATGGCTGGACTAAGTCAGCCAAGCTCTGTGGCTTTGACTAGCCCTGCTCTGTGATTATTTGAACTGACCTTCTCCCAAGACTGGCAAATGCCTGGGCAGGGGAAGCTGTGGACAGGTGGCAGAAATAATCTTGGCTTCTCTACAGCACTTCTAACACAAACTCTTGTTCTTAATTTGAAAGTAATACAGAGAGCAAACAGACCTCCAGCTCAAACATAAGATGGCAAGTAGTGCCCCTTGACTAGCTGGAATATTTCAAGAGAGGCTTTAAAAAGTGATCATAGGAGCCAGAAACTCAAATCTCATTAACTGTGTCCACACTGTACCTAAACGACCCTGAGGTCCTGGCACTTGACTCCTGTGCTAGCCTCCACTGGCAGCCTGTGCTCAGCTTGGTTTCAGTTTGACTTTTTACTGCTTGTAAATCCTTTTTGCCCCACAGCAAAGAGAGACTCCTCTGGGAAAGTCATGTTTTTCTGTCTGACATGTTTGCCATGAGGGAGATCAAGCAGCTGGAGACAGCACAAGTGATGGTCCATGCCAGTGAAACCTCTTTTCAGGATACTGTAACCAATGAATGCACCTTGGAAACCAGATTTTCCCTCAGGAGTATAAACTGCAACCTGCCAGACTATCAGGATATATAGAGAAGCGAATCAATAATGAGAGGAGTAGGTATAAAATGGAAGCAGAGCTGATCCACCAGTACAGGGTTGTCTCTCAGCAGTAGCACATTTACACATCCAAAGACACCTGAGCTGCGATACAGATCAAAGCAACGTGGTTGCAGGATGAAGCTAATTACAGGCAAAGTGTGACAGGATAGGCCCCAAAATGTTTTGCACATCTGTTTGGAAATAGAAATGCAAAGAGCTCAGGAGCAGCCTGCAGAAGCCACCCCAAGCAGGGGCAGACCTTCACTACGTTTCTGAAGCTTCCCCTAGGCTGCAAGTGGATTAAGCTCAATAAATGCACAAACCTGCACAGGCTGACTGGCAAGGCAGGAGGTGGAATGAGGGGCACTCAGCTGCTGCTGACTCACTTAGGAAGGCAACTTTCCTCTGCACTGAGCTTGTGGCTGTTTTCTCACCTTTCTTCTCAGGAGCACCTGAGCAGCTCAAGAATATTGTTAATCATGTGCAAAGGAAAATACATCCAGCTTAATGTAGGATTTTGCAGACCAAGGATATTTCACCATTGCTGTATATTTGGTGATTCTGCTGTCTGGTCACATTTTCCTCCCTATCAGCCTGGGCAGTGTGATTTGTTGCCCTGGAAGAAAATCAGTATTATGTTAGCAGTACACAGCAGTAACAGTTCTAAGATCTGACACAGCAGTAGTTAAGTTCCTGACCTGACATTTAGAAGAGACTCCCTCTGACTCCAGCATGCTTTGGAGTAAGCCCTAAAGACCTTGCCCATACTTTACACCAGTAGCGTTACCTGTGATCAGCACTTGACTCTTCATCTGCTGTGGCTCCTGGGGTCTTTTTATTCTTTCTGAACACTCAGCTTACCGTTAAATGTCAACTCCTCAAAAATAAGTGGTTGGCTTGTGGTTAAGGAATGGGAAGAAGGTGGCTTGGTGAATTCCCAGCTCGACCACAGGCATCCCAAGTGAGATTGGCCACATTGCTGAGTCTGGTTCATTCCAGAAGCATTAAGCTTCCCTGAAACGAGTTGCTACCTTGCGGAGAATTTCTGTGCTTGACACTCATAAATCAGGCCCTTAACATCTCTGCTGACATCAGCTGCTGTAGGATAGGGACAACCCCAAGGCCTGACTTTTTGTGCAGGAGACTCATTACTAAGCACACTTCTCTGAAGCACCAAGCACGTGGAGATCCAGTGGGTTTAAGAGAGAAGCAAAGAGAGCCAAAGAACAGCAACCCTCCCTACGAGAGGGTCATCAGAAGAGGGCTCTCCCACATCTCTGGAAGCTGATCAGAATACAGCAGAGCTAAAAAAATAAAGGATTCTCATTCTCTCAAATGCACTTGGAAGATTACAGGAGCTGACTCATGGGCACAGTTAATGGGTTTCTGGCGGAGCGATTGCACCTCCTCATTTGAACTGCTCGAAATGAAAGCAGAATTTTAGTCACACAGAAATTACATCAAAAGGAAAAGCCAGATGTTTTGTGAATCCCACCACTAATGAGCTACAAGTGCTGGGGTTTTGTTTTTTTTTTTTCCCATTGTACAAGAAAATGATGAATTTTTAAACATATACAAAACAAATTGTTTGTGATTACATTAGACCTTCAAAAGAAAGCGGGAACATAAATTCAGAGATGAATAACATAATATTGGATGCTTGCCTCGCTGCTTGACTTCAATAACTTATCTCAATAAATCCCCCAGCAGAAAGCATCTTATGTACTTGAAGCCTGCAGAAGATGAGGCATGAATGCTGGAGGAATTACAAGACGGAGGGGCTTGCTTGCAACAGTGAACAAGCTGAAAATTACAAGGTAATGGAAAGTCAGCAGGAGGCCTCCGTACCCTGCCATTAGCTAACTCGTGCCATGATTGCTGCAGAAATCACTTCGGTTATGTAAGCACCATACACTCTTGCTGCACTTTGCATCTCTCACCCCACCTAAGCACACAGACAATTTAATTAGGCAGGGGAAGATACCTGAGCAACAGAGGCTTTGGCTTGCAAATGAAACAGAGCTGCCTCCCCAGCTCAACAGCAGCCCTTTGTCCCAACACACCCATCTGCTTGTTTCCTCTCTGTATCACTTTGATGATGCTGTACAGACTGGTTTATTAAAGTCTTTGCTATTTTCTAAGCCAATAGAACCCCAACCTCCCCAAACCACACTACTGCAGCTCAGGAAAATGAAAAATTAACAGCAGGAGAGTATTAGACTTGAGTTGCTTAAAGGGCAATTAGTGTCTCTCCTTCATGCTTCTTACCACGGTCTCATCACATAGAAACACTTGTTATTGCAGCCTTGGATAATAAGTCAGCTTCACATCAACATCCCTGTGCTGTGGCTCTTATTATACCAATGGGGACATTAATAAGGGCAAGCCACTTTTCCAGTATTAAAGTGAAAGAAGAAAGCCAACTCAGCAGGTGCAATATGGCAGAGTGGAGTGCAATTACAAGATGGCATAAGGAAGTGGGCACAGAGAAAATGTTTCCTCCAAGCAGAAGCGACACAGAAACAGAGGAAATCCTCTGCTGAGAGGTTGAGAACATGAAGGAGATAAGAGGGAGATCATGTTAAACTTTCCCCAGGAGCTGGGGAAAGAGAGAGCAGCAGTAATGGCTAATTCAGTGTTACTTCCCACTTAGAAAGTAGCATTGGTGCTGTGAGTGGACTTAAAATGCTGGCATGGGGAGGCACAGTGCCAGCACTGTGGAGCAGAGACCTTGGTGGCAGTCTCTGCACACTGCAAAGCACTTCTCAAGACAAGGGGCTGTGAGCAGAATACTGCTCTCTCCCAAATTTTACCCTCTCAGAACTGTTCTACTCTCCTTTTAAGCTGCCACATGGCAAAGCCATCAGCAGTCTGCCCTCCAGCCTGAGGGTTAAGGTTGTTTGGTCTCAGAAAAGTCAAGTGAATGAGATGCCCATGTCAGCAAGGATTTCTTCTTTATCCCTTATTATAAAGTTTAACCACACAACACTCTGGGCTCTGTGCCACTGGCAAGGTCTGGCCCTACCTCAACTGAGTTTTAGAGGTAGGAAGACAGCTTCTCCTTGAGGGACCACAGCAGTCACCGAGAGGTTTCACCCATCACAGCAGAGAGGAAACACAAGTCACAGGAGATCGACTCTGCAACCTGATTGTTGATCTTAGGTGCTTAAAAGATGGGCATCTAAATCCACATTTACTACTTACTTGTTTCACTGAAGTATTTTGGGGCTTGACAGAAGAAAACCTGACTCTGAGGACCTTCAAGTTAGATAGGATTTGACACTTTTGGTAGCTGGGATCTCATTTACCTATGTGTGAGTCAGTCCCAGCCCAGCCTGATATCCACCGCAGCACCTGACCTCTGGAGAGAGGTCAGAATCAAGCCCAGACTGGTTTAAAGCCTGTTCTAATGGGAATTCTTGCACTGCATCAGTAATTCTTTGTCTCTGTCCACATCTTCCCTGCATAGAAACCCCTTCCATGCTCTCAGCATGTGCTGTGCCCATCTGCAACTACTTGATACACATTGTTTGCATTTGAACTCAGCCCTTCTCCAGCATTTTCCAAATCAATACCATGCTAGGATTGCTGAGATACCCTGGTACATTCCATGTCTACGACAGAAAATGGGAGAGTTGTTGCAAATGTCACTGAAGGCACTGAAGCCTCTGTGCTGGGCTTCAAATTCAGTGTGGCAGAGCACACCCTGAGCTGGAGGAGCGATGGGTTTCACCCTCTGTGTCTCAGAGATGTTGTCATGGTGGTGAATGTTACATCCCTGGTAGGAAACATGCAATTATAAAAACTTGTCTCTCACTCTGTTCTAAAATAATTGCTTCTCTAAAATCAGTAAGATATTGGCAATTTGCTATTAAATATTCTTGCCTGTCTCCTGTATCCATAGGACAAGCAGTTCAGAAACATTGGCACTCTACTTGGGAAAGTGAATCTCAGACCCCAGGACGTGCTTTGGTTTTTATGGGTTTCATTTCAGGAGCTGTAATATTTTTAACTCCAATCAATAAAATGCATGGGTGCATTCCTATACTCATCCAGCTTTCCTGGACATGTTAGATGATTACCAAGCTTGCCTGATTCTAATTAAAAACAGACCAATGGGCAATCAATGTAACTTGTACCAACTTGTAATTACAACGTTTGCTCTGCTGTGGCAAGGGACAAGGGGCTCCTGTGGGATTTTTCTGGTGCTATCCTGAAGAACCCCTTGTGATAAGCAAGGCATTTGTGATAAGCAAATAATTTGTGATCAGCAAATAACTTGTGATCAGCAAATAATTTGTGCTCAATGTAAACATGAGAACTGCACTGTGTTAAAATGATCTCAGATATACTTCATTCAACAATAAAATGGGAGCTGAGGGGTACTGAAAGCTGTCACATTCTCTATGAGTCACCACTTATCCCACTCCTTTTGCCTGACCAGGTTACTCACATCATGAGAAGTCTTCCCTGGTTTTTGGTGTGGTTGCTTCCCGTGCTATGTGTTTCTGTGGGTAGATCTCTCATTAATCCTGCTCAGTAGTTCCAAAGTGGAACTACTCATTACTCAATGCATCCTATCAAGAATCATACAAATACTGCTATAAGGACAGACTATGAGATTTGGGGCTCTGCAGCCTGCAGAAGAGAAGGCTTCCAGGAGACCTTAGAGTAGCTTTCCAGTATCTGAAGGGGGCTACAGGAAGTCTGGGGAGGGACTATTGACAAGGTCTTGCAATGACAGGACAAGGGGCAATGGGTCTGAACTGGTAGAAGGGAGATTTAGCTTGGATGTTAGCAAGTTGTTTGCAGTGAGTGTGGTGAGACGCTGGCACAGGTTGCCCAGGGAGGTTGTGGCTGCTCCCTCCCTGGAGATGTTCAAGGCCAGGTTGGAGGCGGCCTTGAGTGAGCTGTGCTAGTGGGAGGTGTCCCTGCCTATGGCAGGGGGTTGGAACTGGATGATCTTTGAGGTCACTTCCAACCTTACCATTCTATGATTCTAAATCAGAAAAATATCCCCAGCAGAAAGAAAGAAATTGAATATTGGATTCACAAAACAAGTGAACCAGAATCTGCTTTCTGTTGTTGGCTTTACATGGTTGTTCTCTAAGATTGAGAACGCTCCAATGCAACTGGTAGATGCTTGAGTGAAGCTGTTTTTTCACAGCAATTCACATTTCCATCTTTCCTTTGGAATGCCAAGACACTCAGGTGCTGCCAGACAGAGCCATTGTTGAGTATGCAGAGCAAGAAACCACACAGTTGAAAGTTGTGATTTAATAATCGGAAGCAGCGCGTTGCCTCTGCTTCCTTGGAGATATCTGATGCACAGGAAAATCAAATTACTTACTGTTGACACTAATTTGTTTTGCTGAGGATTCTTATTTGTTCTGAATGATCTTTAAGCACTGGAGAGCATTAAACACACACCACCAACAGGAAATGTTTCTAATGATACTTATTGGTCATACATTCTCTCACCACTGGACATCTGCAGGATGGATGTGGTATCAGGCAAGAAACTGGATCACTGAATAATTTAGGTTGGAAGGGATCTCTGGAGGTCTTTAGGCCAACCTCCTTCTCAAAGCTGTCCCAACCAGACAGGACCCTGTCTCTTAAAAATATCTCCACTGGCAGAGACCTCATAACCTCTCTGGTCCTCTGCTCTTGTCTGATCACTCTCATATTGAAATTGTTTTCTTTAGATATAAAAAGGTATACCCTTTGGTCATATGTCTGGAAATGTTCCCTTATTCCTTTTCCTTTCTATCACTGCAATTTCCTGCACTCAACACTGTATTCATCACCTCTTCTCCAAAGAGAGGCAAAGCTGGAATCAAACTGTGTGGAAACCTTTGACAGAATCAATGTTCTGCAGTATTCTGGATCAAGCAGGTCCTGTGCTTCAGAGGCATGGGAACTCACCCAGATCTAAGGTCTGACTCTGAAGCTAAAGTTAATGAGAGTTTTTCCCATTAGCAATGCCTAACATGCTGTGATGCCAGTGCCCATTTGTGACTGCTGAAGAACATTCTAAATTTATAAACACAGGCTTATATGAAACCATTACCAGCTGGGAAGGTGCTGAGCTGTTGTATACACTGCAGTAACTTCCACTGTCAAGCAAACGTTTTGCCAGGGAAAGAGGGTGAAGAAGGAGCAGGGCATTTACTAGAACACCTGAAGCACACCAGCACAGCAGACATGAAAGTAAAAGAACTGCTACCATCAGCTGGAGCACTGAGCTCAGTGGTCTGCAAGCAGTTCTGGCTGGTACTTTGCTTATCATTAAGTAGGAAGTCGTTGAGTTTCTCTCCCAATATTTGCTGCCCTGGACCTCAAATATGATTCTTTCTGAACAAAAAAGCACTCCACAGATGAAGCAGTTCCATTCACCACAAAGGCAAACTGGTCTAGCTTCATAATTGATTTTCCACAGACGATTGATTTAAACTTTTCAAACCCCTCATGATCTGAGCCTTTACAGTGCCCTACAGTTTGCAGGTCGAGCTCTGAGCTGCCTTTCACTTTTCACAGTGCTCCGCTTAATTGGATGAAGGGGACAGGGTTCAAGGGCAAGCCAATAGAAGGTGTTTTATTTAAACAGAGCCCTAAAGTACCTGTAATGAGAAAGAGTGTCTCTCACTCCCATGTCTAAATGACAGAAGTGATGTTTCAATTCCATTTGCCTCTCCTGGCTCAGTGGTTAACACAGAATCCTGATGTATTTTATCCTATATAAATTAGCTCAGGGAAATGTGTTTGTTATGAGTTCCATTATAATATACTTAGCACAGACTTTTCAAGTGTTGACTAGAGGTTTATTTAGGAACTAATTCAGCACCAGCTACAGCTAAAAAGAAGCTTTCACATGGAAGTGGAAACTGTGTTGGATCTTTACTGCCTGTTACACTTAAAAATAACCAGTTATAGATTTGAGGGAAAGCAATTAAGCATTTTTACATACAGCTTATTGGCATAAACTCTGCCACCTCTCCGGGTGCATTCTTGTTTCCAGTATATTTTCTTATTAGGATGGGTGGCAAATACCAAACCTCTGTGGATGCCACATGAATATGGTTCCTTCTGACAAAAGTTTAGCTTGGAACTCCAGAACTGGGAGTTCCCAACAGCCACTAGAAACGTTTTCACCCACAAGAAGCAGCAGTAATGAGCCCTCTGCCCTTGGGGCCATCCTTATTTTGTGAGGGGATAAAAAGATCAGAATTTACAGTCTTTCCACATCATTAAATAATTCTTAAATTTAAAACCGAGGATGGAAAACCTCAATTTACAGAATATTCTATTTTTCACAGTCCAATTGAGCACTCAGCAATTCTGCTGTCCTCCAGTGTGTGATGGTTTGCGACTCCCAGGAATCAGAGTCCCCAGGAGGGGCTCCCAACCACTCTTCCACCTTCTTCCCACTCCTCTACCTTACCCCAGGGTTTGCCTTATGTGCAAGGTGAGTTTGGAGGATGGGCCAGGGGGGTTAGAAGTAGAGTGGTTAGTTAGGTTACTCAGCAGAGAGGAGAAGGCAAAAAGATAGAGAGCCCGAGCCTCTCCAAGCCCGAGAGTGTCTGTCTTACCTATATTTTGTGTTCTAAGTCATACATCTCAGCAAGCCTATGAGTGAAGTAGACATCACCAGGGTTTACTTTTCACAGGTTATTATATAATTTTCTCTATTAAAAATATTCCAATTAGCCTCAAACCAGCACACAGTGGAAAGGAGCTACCAACCTCACCAGCCTGACTGCTTCCATTGGTGGAGTTTAGTGGCTGCAGCAGAGCAGAGTAACAGTTCACAGATGTTCTGGCTCTTTGAGATCAGTTACAACTGTCTGAGGTTCTTGGGCTAAGCAAAACAAAAAGAGAGGCTGGGGATTTGGGGCCTGGCACAGCTGACAATGGTGTAAAACAACCACAGAGTGCATTACTAAGCTATGTTCTGAGTGCCATGCATGATTTAAAATAACCAGCATTGGATAGAGTTTTCTGTGTTAAGAAAATTCTTTTGTTCTACATACAATGATCATTTATTAAAAGTTGTATTTTAAAGTAGCTGGGAAACCTTGCTAGGACAGAAAATGAGGCAGCCACATCTCTCAGGTAGATCTGCCCAAGCTACTGTACATCAGAGACCATCAAAGTGGTTTAAGAAGCCCAAATGAGGTTTTATTTAAATAGGAAATAGAACTAATAGGCTTTCTTTTTACAATACTCATGGCTGTGGATAAGATAAAAGTTCCCATTGTGTTCCTGGGGTATTAATCCTTTCCTTAACGTTTCTTTTCTATGTGGTGCTTAGCAGACAACAGCATGCAGGCAGTCTTTTGTGTACCACTGCCAAGGTCTGGCATTGTTCCTGACAGCAGTCACCAGCTCCTTGCTGCACTCTTCACTCTCCCTAGGTCCAAAGGCCTCTCCAAACACCTCCAGCACACACTGGGAAGGAGCAGTCTCTTGTCCCTCCCAAGGGCTGGACCTGACTCAGTTATTCCCTTTTTGACAACAAGGACATATAAACACATTCTTCTTTGCCTATTAACCCTTTTCCTTTCTTTGAATAACTCAACCCCACTTTCCCCAGGAGTCTGACCCGCAGCAAATGGTCCTGCAGGAAGCATCTTCGCTGACACAGTTCTGGGTGGAGCATTGCTCAGATGACGACCCCAGAAATCAATTCTCACACTCTGGATTCAAGTTGCTGCTTTCTAAAGCACAACCCACAGTAGCCAAACAGTCAGACAACAGCATCTGAGCCCAAGACAATCAACTCAGGACAAAGGCAAAGATAATTGCTGTTGTCTTCTCTACTGTCATAACTGTGCTGGAAGCAAAGAGGCTCCCACTGCCTCTCCTCGCTGCAGAAAACTGGGCTGTTTGTTTCTTCTTCACAGTGACACTGTTAAGTTATTCTGAATTAATAGATGAGTCAGTCAATAGAAAGGTTACTCCTTATGACAGGCAGGCAGGACAGCCAGCTGACAAGGTGTTCTTCACATTACAACAGCGAGGTTTTTAATAGAGTGTAAATGTCTTTAATCACCCAGGCTAAACAGCACGGAGCACAAGCTCAAGGTGACTCCGACGGCTCCTATTCAAAATCTGCATTTTCATCTTCCTCAGATTAATTCATATTTTAATTGCTCATATCACTGATGGAAGTGCTAGCAAAGGGAGCACTTTCATTTCTTTGATCTCCTGCTTTCACTGCATGCAGGCAAGGTTGGACGTTAGGCAAACCTATAAAATTGCTCTGCTTCAGGGGAAAGCACTTGGTGCAAGTGTGGAGGGGCTGAAAACACACAGCAGAGCCTGCAGACAGCCTGCCTCATGCCTCTGCTGCCACCTCAGACATTTCGTTGCTTACACCACTACCAAAATGGCAGAGACTTCATCAATTGTATCCAAATTTGAATGGGGAAGAGGACCAGAGAATCACTTTTTTTTGGGTCAGAGCCCTACATGTGGTCAATAACACAACCTACTACCCACCACTTACACGGGATGGCCATGGCCCTGTGTCTCCCATCCTTCATGTGGAGCTAAACCAGATAGCAAAATTCCTCTTCATATATAGCACAAATACACAAGCACAAATACAGGCTGGGTGGGGAATGCCTGGAGAGCAGCCCTGAGGAAAACGATCTGGGGGTCTGGGGTGATGAAAAGCTCAACATGAGCATGCAGTGTGAGTGCAGCCCAGACAGCAACTGTGTGCTGGGCTGCAGTAAGAGCAGTGTGGGCAGCAGGGCAAGGGAGGGGATTCTGCCCCTTTGCTCTGCTCTCCTCAGACCCCATCTGGAGTCCTGTGTGCAGTTCTGGAGCCTCCAGCACAGGAAGGACATGGAAGTGTTGGAGCAGGTCCAGAGGAGGCTAAGAAGATGCTGAGAGGGCTGCAGCAGCTCTGCTATGAGGACAGACTGAGAGAGTTTGGGCTCTTCAGCCTGGAGAAGAGAAGGCTTCCAGGAGACCTTCCAGTATCTGAAGGAGGCAACAGGAAGTCTGGGGAGGGACTACTGACAAGGGCTTGCAATGACAGGACAAGGGGCAATGGGTTTGAACTGGCAGAGGGGAGATTGAAAGTGGATGCTAGGAGGAAGTTCTTCACAGTGAAGGTGGTGAGACACTGGCACAGGTTGCCCAGGGAGGTTGTGGCTGCTCCCTCCCTGGAGGTGTTCAAGGCCAGGTTGGACAAGGCCTTGAGTGACCTGTTCCAGTGGGAGGTGTCCCTGCCTATGGCAGAGGGTTGGAACTGGGTGATCCTTGAGGCCTCTTCCAACCTAAACCATTCTATGATTCTATAGAGAGCAGTTGACAAGCCAATACTTTGCAAAGGGAACGAACAAGAACAGCTGCAATAAATGTAGTTAACATCACAAGTAGCTGGGAGAAGGCACAATGAGACCTTTTGTTCTTGCCACAGTGCACCAGAGAGGAGCCTTCGAGGAAGTTGAAAGGAGAAAAAATTCAAAGCAAGCAAAAAGAAATATTTTTATACTGTGATTAGCCTACAGCACTCATTGCCATGGGATGCTGCTGGAGGAAAAAGCAAAAAAGATTTGAAAAGGCACTGGGTACATTTATGCCTATCATGGCTGTCAAAATGGGGGAAGGGATCTTAGTCTTTTCTTTCAATGTGGGCTCCTGTGAGACGCTTGCTCCTCATCAGCCTGTCAGAGGGTTCCACACTTACAGTCTGCCTCTGCTGCTTGTCAGGGAGAAGAGAGGAGCCAGAGCTGCTGCTGATGCTCTCAGCCTGGATGGTCCTCTGTGGCTGATGAGTGCTGATGTCAGTAACAGCTTATGCCACGTAGCACCAGCTGAGCCATCAACATATTAAATCAAACCCAACCCAAAATCTCATTGCATTCTTCACTGGGAAAAGCTAAATACAACTTTGGGGTTTTTTGCTCTTTTTTTCCTGATTGCTCAAGTAATGTCCCTGTGGGTCTTCTACTGAGGGCACGAGCACATCCTTTGGCAAGTGAAGCCTGATCACTTCTGAAAAATATACTTATGGCTCAAACCCCAAAGTTTCTGTGTTAGCAGAGGAGGTTTTGCACAAAGCCCCATGTGGAGTAGCTAATTGTGCACCTTTCAAAGCCCTCTGAAGCTGCACACACCAGCATTCTCAGGCTCTAGACACAGGGACTGCAGTGAGGCCACAGTCTGCCCCTGCACTGGGGGTAATTCTATTGCTGAGGAGTTGCTGATGTCCCTGGGAATTACCTCTGCCAGTAGATCCTCTCTTCCTTACAGTTGGGAGAAAAAAGCCTTTCACACCAGCTTGTTGCCTTCCTCCCTGCCTGACCAGTTTGCCCAACTTCAGATTTGCACTTCCTCCTTTAATTTGATCAGTGACAGCTTGCTATTACCTGAGGAAATCTCAACTGCCTCTTCCTGTGCTAATGAATCACTGTTCTATGTGTGTGGGGATTAGAGAACAAGGTGGATTTATTAATACACTTCAATTAAAGGGACAGTTCCACTGTTTCAGTGGCTTTCAGTAGGTTTTGGAGGTGGAGAGGAAAGCCACAGGTTGTCACTTCTAATTATAAGCCACACTTGTACCTACAGGTCTTCTCATACTGAAACTGGTGAGTGGAGATCCTAATTTATGTGCATGGAGCAGGGCAGCTGTGTCAATAGGGATGTCACATTAAACTCTTTGGTCTGCAGGAATCAGTTCAGGTCCAGCACAGTGTTGCTGAGCTGCCCCGCTGGCTCCAGCAGCCAGAATGACTTTAAACCACCAACAGCCTGGGGGTGGGAGGATGTACCACAAAAGGGTCATCCTGAATTGACTTCTCTCCTACACTCCTCTCTAAGCATCCTTTATTATCTGTCACATCATAAATCACAGCTCTCTCTCTGATTAGATTTTGGGTCTGACTGAGGCTAAC
Organism: Eubucco bourcierii; assembly: GCA_013396675.1. Lineage (NCBI taxonomy): Eukaryota > Metazoa > Chordata > Aves > Piciformes > Ramphastidae > Eubucco > Eubucco bourcierii. The sequence goes on from VWZE01011524.1 coordinate 127,705, forward strand.
CACTCTTATCTGAGATTTTTAAGTTGCAATTGCTCAGGGCTCCACCATGTGAGACTTGAATGATTTGGTTTTCAAGGTAACTGGGTACTTAAAACAACACCAGGCAGTTTGTAAAATGCTAGTGAAAGATTTTGTAAACTCAGCCTAATTACAGCAACAACAGACACATTTGCAAGAAGATGTGATCTGAATACTGATGCCCCAAAGAATTATTCTCATTTAGTCTGCTTGGGAGGGTGCAAATAAAAAAAACAGAAGTCCCAGTATAGTTAATGTCTCACTCCCCAAAACAGGTTGTGTTTTTGGAAAGAAGAATGTCAAGGCTGCTGGGGCCAATTCTCACACCATTAATATTCTCTGGAGAATCTTAACTTCTCCATAGGGTGAGCCAATAAGGAACTCTAACAGAAGGACTTAAGGAAAATCTTTCTCCTTGGACTCACCTTTAATTCTTTTGGCCCTGAGTTACCTAAATATGGATGCAGATGAGTAGGATTGAGACAGAACATGTTTGGAACAAAGCACATCCAGATGATGAAGTGCTCACAGAACCACAGAACTTTAGAGGCTGGAAGGGAACTCCAGAGATCATCGAGTCCAACCTCCCTGCCAAAGCAGGACCACTTAGGGTACACAGGAATGCATCCAGATGGGTTTTGACAGTGTCCAGAGGAGACTCCACAACCTCTATGGCAACCTGTTCCAGGGCTCTGTCATCCTCACTGTAAAGAAGTTTTTCCTGATGTTGAGGTGAAACCTTCTTTGTTACAGTTTGTAGATTTCCTCTCAGTCTTCTCTTCTCCAGACTAAACAGCCCCAGGTTTCTCAGTTTCTCTTCACAGGAGAGATGCTCAAGTCCCTCAATCATTCTTATGGCTCTCTGCTGGACTCTATCCAGCAGGTCCCTGTCTCTCTTAAACTGGGGAACCCAAAATTTGACACAGTACTCCAGGTGTGGTCTGGTCAGGTCAGCCTTAACTTTCAGCAAAGCAATATTCACACCTAAGGCAATGCTGTTTGTGTGGTGAGGCAGAGGTGGCTGAGCAGCATGAATTTATGTACTAGCGATCTCGACCCACTGAAATCACCAGAAGGCTCTTCATGAACCTCATCTCTGGCTTTCTATCAGATCCTGACTCTCAGCAGATGTAAATCCCTGCATCTTCACCAGACCTGTGCCAGGTTAGGGCAGCTGATGCTCATACCCTCTTCTCCCCACAGTAATTCAACATGTATAATTACCTGCAAAAGCATTCCTCTGACAACAGTCTCCCCTTCTCAAATGAACTATTTCCACATCATTCCCAGGTTCTACATCTTCTCTAATAACCCTGTAACTCTGGGTGAATTATCCATCACCATAAAATCATTCATTCTTCCAGATACAGTTAATTTTAATGAGGCTGGCAGGGACTAACAAGCCATTGATTCACATTTATGGATACAGTAAACAACTCTTGATCTCTTTCAATCTCTACACTTGAGCGTGCTAAATAGATTTAGGCAGTGCTGCACGCTGGACACATGCCCACCTTATTACTGGGAGACATCCAAACATTTCCTACAAGGTTATCACTGCACTTTGCTGCAGAGGAAGAGAAGCTAGGAGCATATGGGTATGAACAGACCTGCAGGATAACTTGATTTCCTGCAGTAATTTCAAATAAATGAACAAGACTCAGCTTTCAGTTATGACTTTGTAAAGCTGTCTCATAGCTCCGGGAAAAGCCTAAAGAAGCAGAAGTGCTTTTTCAGTGTAGATTCTCTCTTTCTCTGGAGGTTAAAAGATTAGGGGTACTCAGACTGCTGTTGTAAGGGAGGAAAAGAGTCTTCGGCTTGACTCCAGCCTGTTGGGGAGCTCATTGCTGTGCTCAGTAATAGCTCATATTGATGGTAGCAGATCCAGTTGGGCAGAGTCCAAGGAGATGGAACTCAACAAATCCAAGTGCTGGGTGCTGCACTTTGGCCACAACAACCCCATACAGAACTACAGGCTGGGGTGGCAGTGGCTACAGAGCAACCAAACAGAAAGGGATCTGGGGGTGCTGAATGACACCTGCCTAAACATGAGCCAGCAGTGTGCCCAGGTGGCCAAGAAGGCCAATGGCATCCTGGCCTGCATCAGCAATAGTGTGGCCAGCAGGAGCAGGGAGCTCATTCTCCCCCTGGACTCCGCACTGCTTAGGCCACACCTTGAGTCCTGTGTCCAGTTCTGGGTCCCTCAATTGAAGAAGGACATTGAGGTGCTTGAGTGTGTCCAGAGAAGGGCAACGAGGCTGGGGAGAGGCCTGGAGCACAGCCCTATGGAGAGAGGCTGAGGGAGCTGGGATTGGTTAGCCTGGAGAAGAGGANGCTGCCCAGGGAGGTGGTGGAGTCAGCGTCCCTGGAGGTGTTCAAGGCAGGTTTGGACGTGGCACTTGGTGTCGTGGTCTGGTCTTGAGGTCTGTGGTAATGGGTTGGATTTGATGATCTTTGAGGTCTCTTCCAACCTTTGTAATACTGTGATAGAATCCCAGCCCCATCCTTTTGAGACCATCAAGTCAAACCACTCACCTTGAACCCACAATCCCACCACTGCTGCTAAGGCACTACCACTAAGCCGTGTCCCTAAGTACCAGATGCACACAACTTTTAAACACCTTTTGAAATGGTGTCCGGATCACCTCCCCAAGCCTGTTTTGATGCCTGACAACCCTTAATATCCAGCCTGAAGCTGCCTTGGCACAACTCAAGTCCATTCTCTCTTGTCCTGTCACTTGTTGCATGTGAGAAGAGACTGACCTCCACCTCACTCCATCCTCCTTTGATGTTTCATACAGTTGAAGCAAAGCTTTTTGCAGCAGGCAATCTGAGTCTCCTCAGCTACAATATAAAATCAAAACATCCTTGTTCTATCTACCACAGATAGCAAGGACAAATTAACCTCTTCCTACTTTTAGTGTTTTAAAGATGCCTTTCCACCCCTTAGCCCTGCTCTGCTCTAAGTATTTGTTCCTCCACAGATTCCTCATGCTTCTGATCTCCACCATGTGATGACAGCATTGTACCTCCCACTCTCAGAGGGACAAACACACTTAGAAGAGGATAAGTTTCAGATGCTACTGAGATTTTTCCAAGGTACTTTGCATTGATAGACAGCATTGCCAACTGCACATTTAGCTCAAGCATTGGAAAACAAGAGCATTTCTTTCACACCACATCCAAGTGGTCTTCTGTATTGCCCCAAAATCATCACAGAAAAACCTGCGCTGTACTGCTGTTAAACTCCACTATCTGAAGTTGGGAGGCCAGACTATGAAACCAAGGAACAGGACACTTCTGTGAGAATGAGCCGCTTGAATGGACATATTGGACTGTTTCTTAGCTGCTGCTTTGAGAGGAATGAGCAGCAGGAAGGAGCAGCAGGAAGGAGCAGCAGGGATTCCTTAGTCATGAGGCACGACTCAGCGCAGAGTGACCACCAACATGGAAAGGGATCTGAGGAGGGTTGCACTGCATGGACAGCACATTGCACAGGCTGAACCAGGGGTAAAGAGCAGAGAAGCCACACCTCCTGCCTTCTATCAACATGTGTGCAACCCTGACAGGCAATGCAAACAACAATTTCTCCTTTGCCTAATGAAGAGCTGCTCATTTAAGAGTGGTTTTCACTGTTCGCTTAAAGAAGCACAATTACTTCTGCTCTCACAGCACGGCATTAAAATCTCAGCTAAGCTCCAAAGACAGCACCTTGGGTTTGGGGTCAGTAAACAACAAAATGGCTTTGACTTCCTGGGACTCACAGATTATAAAAACCTACTGCTTGTTATGTTCTTGGAAGACAGATTCTCAGGTCTCAGAGGAACATCTACTGAACAGTACTTTAGCTCCTGCTCCCATCTCCCACAGCAACTGCCTGAATGCACAGATCAGAGCAAAATAAGATTTTAGGGCATTTAAGGAATTTAGATGTCTCTGTTTTCAGAAGGTGCAGAGCAAGAAAATGGATGCTCAGTGCTAAGTGAGGTACTTAAAGCAACAGGACTCTCCACATAACCTGGGCAAGGCAGCAGTGCTGGAGGTCTGGCCTGTCCTCCTCCTTCCCCAGGCTACAGAGGCATCTCCATGGTAGCCATGTTCACAGAATCACAGAATTAACCAGGGTGGAAAAGACCTCTGGGATCATCGAGTCCAACCTATCACCTAACCCTTCTAATTAACTAAACCACGAGTTCCTGACTTAACTACTCCAGTTTTGAGTTGGATAAACCTGGTTGTAATTGTAGCAGAGCCTTGAAACAACCTGGTGGATGTGTCTCTTCTCCCTCAAACTGCTCGGTTCCAAGGGAACAGGAATTACTGTGAGCACCATTTCTTGCATTCAGCTAAGAATGTGTGTGGGGAAGGCAAGCAGCTGTCACATGTGATACATGAGTTTGCAAAACAAGACTTAAAGAGGCACTTGGGAAGCATTTGAAAGGACACAAGCCCAGAGAATGAGTCTCTAGCTCTTCCTTCTTCCTTACTCTTTAATGCTGCCAGGCATGCAGAGAAGAGGAGAAAATGAAGATTCTTCTCAATAAGGAGTGGAGTCACAAAATAAATATGGAGTGGGTACTCAGAGCTGTCACAATAGCACAACACACCCAACACATCTGCAAAGTTGGTGTGCCTGGCACAGTCTGGAAGTGCCCTAAGAACAGCCCATGAGTACTGAGTGGGGTGCTGTGCCCAAGGCTCCCTCTGTGGTTTGCACAGGAGGGATCTGCCAGGGCAACATCCTGCAGTGTTAAATAAGCTCCTTAGCATAGAATTCTATTCTGTTCTGAAGGAAAACATGATGAGAAATAGACTACTTTACATTCTGTAGGATATATCACTATCAGAAGGTAAGGAAAGAAGGAAAGAAGCTAAATCTTGGTATTATTAAATGCAAAATGAAAAAAAAAAAAAACCCAAACATTTAAAGTGACACCTTCATGAAGCAAGCTCTTAAATTATTCAGTCAATGCAATACAATCCCCAGCTAATTACAGTCTATACATGCAAATGAAAGTAATGATAATCATAATTACTTTGCATTTATATACTGTAGCAATTTTCATCTGAAGACCTCAAAGTCTCTATAAACATTAATTAATCCTCCAATCACCCTGGTGTGCTAGGTAACTGTTACCATAATTCTGCCTTTAGAGACAGGTAAACCTGGGTTCAGAGGGGTTCTGCTCAGAGCCACGTCCTGGTGCTGCAGCTGGGAGCTGAATGGTTGGTGATGGCCTCTTTGCTCTGCCCTGGTGAGACCTTGCCTGGAATACTGCAATCAGTTTTGGGCCCCCCAGTTCAGGAGGGACAGGGATCTACTGAAAAGAGTCCAACAGAGGGTTACAAAGATGATGAAGGGGCTGAAGCACTGCTTGATGAGGAGAGGTTGATGGACCTGGGGCTTTTTGGTCTGGTGAAGAGAAGACTGAGAGGGGATTTAATAAATGTTTATAAATATCTGAGGGCTGGGAGTCAGGAGGGAGGGGACAACCTCTTATCAGTTTTGTGCCCTGTGATAGGACAAGGGACAGTAGATGTAAACTACAGCACAGGAAGTTCCAGTTCAATATGAGGAGGAACTTCTTCACTGTGAGGGTAATGAAGCACTGACACAGGCTGCTCAGAGAGGTTGTGGAGTCTCCTCTGGAGACTTTCAAGCCCTGTCTGGATATGTTCCTGTGTGACCTGCATCAGATTCTGTGCTCTTGCTTTGGCAGGGGGCTTGAACTCTATGATCTCTGGAGGTCCCTCACATCCTGTGATCCTGTGTGATCCCCCTAAGAGCAGCACCACATCCTCATTACGGGCTTGGGGGGATATTGAGATGGGGCAGGAGAAGGACAGGCTCTTGAGCTGAGGAACAACAGCTGAATAAAACCACCTCAGTGGTACTACAAAGACAACACTGTATTTATAGCAGAGCACACTGCAGTGGCTCCACTGCTGAGATCCATGCTTTGACCCTAAAAGCTCTGACACTGATTCTGAAGTTTGATACTGCTTGCAGTAGAATCATTTTATTACATTCTTTTGCTTTTGGCTCTTCAAATAAAATAATAGCATAACATTTTAGCTGGGAGACAGAGATGACAACAACAACCAGAATCACTGGTTTTGGTAGCTTTGTCTTTATCTAAAAAAAGATTATTTTTTTTTATTTGGACTTGTGGACTTTTTCACTTAAGCATAAGGAAAAATATCTTTACTTTGAAGATACTGGAACAGGCTACCCAGAGAGGTTGTGGAGTCTCCTTCTTTGAGAACTTTCAAAACCTATCTGGGCATTACAATCCTAAGCATCCTGACCTAGCAGAACCTGTGTTAATGGAGGGTTGGGAGTAAATAATTTCTGGAGGTCCTTTCCAACCCCTGTGATTCTATGGTACTGTGACTTTAAAGACACTAAGTGAGAGACTGTGGGAAACAGGGCTGAATTTACAAAAGCCTAGGGTTTTTTTGGCACACAGGCTATGATAAAGCAAATCAAGTCAGTCTTGTGGCTTCTGGATACTGTACATAGACTCCAGGCACTAAAGAAAGTTTCACCACCGGGTAATGCTAAGCACAGAAGCTAAGGCAATTCAGGCCAGATGAATCCAGCAAGCAGATACCTGTGGGCTTCACAGGTTAGGTATCTATTTCCCACTGACATCCCATTAACTGTTGTGACTCTGGAGGAAGAAACATTTACAGTGTGCTTCTGCAGCACCTACCCTAGGGCAGCAGCGAGGCAAGCTCATAGGTGTTGCCACAACATAAGTAATGGATCTAATACAAGGCAGAACCTCCCCCCCCAGGAAAGGCTTCTGGCTCCTTCTTGGGCTAATGATCTGAGTTATAGGATGAAAAAAAAAAAATTAAAAAAATGTATGGACTTGAGAAATCCCCTTGGCAGAATATCTGTCAGACCAAAAGACAACAGAATATGGCTCCAATTTCCTCTCACCTGTAATTATTTCTTTGGATTTAGAATCATAGCATCATAGAACGGTAAGGTTGGAAGGGACCTCAAGGATCATCCAGTTCCAACCCCCTGCCATAAGCAGGGACACCTCCCACTAGCACAGCTCACTCAAGGCCTCATCCAACCTGGCCTTGAACACCTCCAGGAAGGGAGCAGCCACAACCTCCCTGGGCAACCTGTGCCAGTGTCTCACCACCCTCACTGCAAACATCTTCCTCCTAACATCCAGTCTAAATCTCCCCACTGCCAGCTTAAACCCATTGCCCCTTGTGCTGTCATTGCAAGACCTTGTCAATAGTCCATCCCCAGCCTTCTTGAAGCCCCCTTCTAGACTCTGGAAGGCTACTATCAGGTCCCCTGGAAGCCTTCTCTTCTGCAGGCTGCAGAGCCCCAACTCTCTCAGCCTGTCCTCACAGCAGAGC
>VWZE01011524.1:135277-191490 GCA_013396675.1 Eubucco bourcierii
TGAGGTTGGCCTGGGCACAGCTCTGCAACCTGTGCAGGTCCCTCTGCATGGATCCCTGCCCTCTAGCAAGTCGACTGTGCCACACAGCTTGGTGCCATCTGCACAATTGCTGAGGGTGCACTGATTCCTCTGTCCATGGCACTGACAAAGATGTTAAACAGCACTGGTGCCAGCACTGACCCCTAAGGGATGCCATTTGGCACTGGTTTCCAGGTGGATATTGTGCCGTCCTTTGCCTCACAAAACTCCCTCAGATTTTGTCCTGGCCCACATCTCCAAAGGCTGTCCTGTGTTAATTGTTGTCTGGTACCATAAAATACAGCAGCCATCAATATCAACCCTACCAACTTAACAGACTCTTGTAATGGGCACATTTCTATAGACCTACACAATAAGACTAATTGCATGGGCTGGCTGTAAAAGCCAGAGGTCGTTTGATTACTAGCTGTTTGGTACCATGAAAGTGCACATTAATTATTTAAAAGATGGACTTATAATTATTGTAAGCTCTAAGTAATTACCTATAATTTTGGCAAGTGTTAGAAAAACTGATAGTCTAGCAAATTCAGGTTTTAGTCATTAGTAAGCTCATAATTACATTTAAATTGCAAAAAGAGAATTATGCAATTTATCTCCCCAATAATGCATAAACATTACAGTGATTGTAGGTTTTAATGGACTATATTATTACTATAAAAAGCAGAGCAGTGATGGGCAGTAAGGGGCAATTTGAGTTCATTGCTGTTATTTTACATTATAATTGCTTATTGGTGACTGCACCATGATGGTTCTTCTCCTTGATTAACATGGGCTAAGTCCATTCCAACCATCAAACTGCACTGGAAAACAACAAAACTCACTGAAGAGTCACTAAAGAGCAGTGATGGATCTTGTATCAATACAGGAATAACTGGTGTAGGAAAACAACCTAGGAATCACACAGACTCACAGAAACATGCAGGTTGGCAAAGCCCTCAGGATCACCAAGTCCAGCCTAGAACCCTACTCTACAAGATTCACCTTAAACCATATCCCCAAGCATCACATCCAAACCACCTTTAAACACATCCAGGGCTGGGGACTCCACCACCTCCCTGGGCAGCTCATTCAATTCCCTGACCACTCTCTCTGTGAAAAACTTTTTTCCTAATGTCCAATCTAAACCTCCTCAACCTCAGCTTGAGGCCATTCCCCTTGATCTGTCTCCAGTTACCTGTGAGAAGAGACCAGCAGCAGCCTTTCCACAATGTCCCTTCAGGTAGTTGTATCTACCCTTTCCCTATCCCTAAAGAAACACACAGTTCCCAAGCCATGCTGGTTTGGGTAGGGTTGTCTTTTTTCATTTAGATTTTTCAGGATGAGTTTCCCTCCCTAGGCCTGAGGCTACTCCATCTTATTGCACCACCTAGAACAAGAATGACTAAGAAGTGCCACCAAGTAATAGATGCATAAGAGGGTTTTTCAAGTGCTGCTATTCCAAAGCAACCTGTGCCCATCTAACATGCCAGCATGGCAGTGGCAAAATCCACTTCAACCTGAGAAAAGCAGTAGAATGACCTGAAAGAGGTTGCCAGAACTAGCCGGGCACAGGAAATTCTTCAGCATCATTCCACAAAGAGAACCTTCCTAATAACAGTAGTAAATAAAACCCATTGAATCTGATCAAGTAACTGTGGCTGGGCATGCTTCAATGCTCAAAGATCACATCTGCCCCCAGGGGCTTTTTGGTCTGGTAAAGAGAAGACTTAGAGGGGATCTAGAATCATAGAATCATAGAATCATAGAATGGTAAGGATGGAAGGGACCTCAAGGATCATCTAGTTCCAACCCCCTGCCATAGGCAGAGACACCTCCCACTAGCACAGCTCACTCAAGGCCTCATCCAACCTGGCCTTGAACACCTCCAGGGAGGGAGCAGCCACAACCTCCCTGGGCAACCTGTGCCAGTGTCTCACCACCCTCACTGCAAACAACTTCCTCTTACCATCCAGTCTAAATCTCCCCTCTGCCAATTCAAACCCATTGCCCCTTGTCCTGGCATTACAAGACCTTGTCAAGAGTCCCTCCCCAGCCTTCCTGTAGCCCCCTTCAGATCCTGGAAGGCTGCTCTAAGGTCTCCTGGAAGCCTTCTCTTCTGCAGGCTGCAGAGCCCCAACTCTCTCAGCCTGTCCTCATAGCAGAGCTGCTGCAGCCCTCTGAGCATCTTGGTGGCCTCCTCTGGTCTGGCTCCAACACTTCCATGTCCTTCTTGTGTTGAGGATCCCAACAGCAGTCCCACTGAACTCAAAGAGAATTTCACCAGATGTAGTAGCAAGGGCAGCAAACTTGTTGCAGTTTAATAATGCCATTGTTCCTTTGATTTCAGATGACAGAACAAGTGATTTCCGTGTGTAGACTACACACTTCATCTGTTAGACAAAGGTGTCAGTCACACGAGATCCAGCAGCAATACTGGAGAACAGGTTAAGATAGAGATGTAGGATCCAGCTGAAAATGACTGTGATGAATCCACAGCAGAAACTTGGTGAGGCAGAGGGGTTTATATCCAAGCCAGCATTTTCAGCCAGCAGCTCTCTACAGCCAAACAGTGATATTGGAGTTCGATACTTCCCAAGAAGAAAAGGCAACACCAACTGCTGTGAATCACTCACACAATTTCCTTATGGATTTTCACCTTCCCCATTACATGGGCTTTATAGAAAATTGACCAGCCAGACTGGCAGAGGTGGAGACCATGCCACTTAGCTTGAAATCAGGACCTGCCCATGCAGTTAATTGTTTCATGATTTCAGTGTGGCTCTCGCCTACAACACTGCCTCTTGTCCATGGAAAACATGTGCCCTTCTGATGGAGGAGTAATGAAATGCTGGGACTGTACTTCCAGGCTTTTCTGTAGGGAGACACTTTCACATTGCATGCACCTTAGCAGCTGGAGTCTTGCCAGTTCAACTGGCTTGGTTTTGACACCAGGGAAATTTAAGAGCTGCTCTGTATTGTTATTTTACAAGCCCTTATACAGTGTTTGTTTTAAATGATGTGCTGTGTGATTTAGTGGTGTTTGCTGAAATGATGAAAGCCAGCACTTGATATGCTGTACTGTGTGACTGCTGTCTTCTCCTGGAGATGAGATATTACCTTTCACTGGAGTTTCCCAAAAGGCAGCAGCAGCTTTAGCCTTTGGGACACTGGATCTGCTCAGAAATTCCAAAATCCAATGCCTTCAGCCCAGCTCTGAACAGCATTTAGCAAGGCAGCTTTTCCAGATGGCAGATGGCAGGCAGGCAGCTGCCCTGTGCAGTGCTCAGCGCAGCAGGGACCCACAGCAGTGGTGGCAGAGCCCACACCTTGGTGACCAGGGCAGTAACACCAGCAACACTGCAGGAACCATCCCCGGAGCTTGCCCCTACATCCCTGGTGTCAACAAGGGGTTTGTTGCTCTCTTTGGGGAATGCAGGGTCAGGCTTCCATTAGCTACACATTTGAAGTCTGCAGTCAGATCACTTCTGGTGTCAATACTTAAACTGACCTCTACTCCCCTTTCTGTGAGCTATGACCCAAAACATCTTCTGCCTGGACAGCTTTGTTGAATCAGGCAGATCTGGCTGGAGTGTGTGCCTGTAACGGTGAGAACAAAAGCTTGTGCCTTAGAGGGGAGGCAGGGAAATAAAAAAACCCAAACTTTCTGTCAAATGAGAGACTTTAGCTTCTTTAAGAGAACCATCCCTTGGAACAAAAAAGCTGATAAAATCCCTGCCCTGTTTCACTTCCAGGTTATGGGGTGAATGAGTTGGACATAACAGGACCCTGGGGACATCCATGCTGCTCAGGATACCTAATCTAAAACTCTTTCCCATGCCAACATCCAGTATCAGTGGAGAGGCACTAAGCTAAACGTGGGTAATGTTACCCTGCAACATCTACTCAAGGCCTCAGCCTAATCCCCATTTAGTGAGTTTCAGCTGTACACTTGAGCATGGGAATTTATTCCCCTTCCAAACCTTTTTATTAAGTAGCTTAATTCTGCACTGAAACATGCAATGCCTCTGTGCACCTCCCTAAATTCCAGCCTCGTGTAGGAACTCTCAATTTATATCACAGAAGCTTTTCCTTTTCTAGCAAGCACTTTTTGACCTCTACTTCAAAGCTGCATCTGGTCACAAGCCAGTGAGTAACCAGAAGGCCTCTTAAGAGAAACAACTTTGTGGCCAGTGCATACTTCCTCTTAGACACTGATAGTGATGGCTGCGTTGGACTGGCAGGGACTGAATGGATCACTGTGCCCTGACAGCAAAGGCCACTACATCACAATCTCTTTCATACATGCTTCAGGCTGCATTTTTAAACATTATTTTTGCTCCTGTTATTTGACATGAATGCTGCTCTCTTCCAGAATGCTGTTGCTTTGTTGGTTAAATGCTGCCTAATCTCCAGCCTAAATTAACGCACCGTTGATGTACATGTTTTAGCCTTAGCCAGAGCATTCTCCTCGCCCTGCTCTTTACTCCCATATGATATTTTTAGACATCAATCAGATTGTCTCTTGCTCTGTGATTTGCTAGACTAGACAAGCCAAACTCTTCATGTCCCTTCTTACAGAACACTCAGCTTGCCCTCAATTGTTGGGTTCAGGTTCACCTTTCCTGGATGTGAGCTGATGGAGTGGAAGTGCTTCAGACCCAGGCAGCTTGCACAGACACTTCCTTTCCTTTCAAAGAAAACCTTTGTCTGACAAACCCCACCATCACATTGCCATTGTGGCACATGGGTGCTTCCCACTGTCACCTACCTGAATGCTCACCAGTTTCAAAAGGGCAGAGATTGAGAGTGTGGAACCAGACTCTTCTCAGTGGTACACAGCAACAGGACAAGGGGCAATGGGTTTGAACTGGCAGAGGGGAGATTGAAACTGCATGTTAGGAGGAAGTTGATTGCAGTGAGGGTGGTGAGACACAGGTACAGGTTGCCCAGGGAGGTTGTGGAGCACAGAATCAACCCAAGATCATGTTGGGTGATTCTGTGCTCCACAACCTCCCTGGAGGTGTTCAAGGACAGGTTGGAGGAGGCCTCGAGTGACCTGTACTAGTTGGAGGTGTCCCTGCCTATGGCAGGGGGTTGGAATTGGATGATCTTTGCGGTCTCTTCCAAACTTACCATTCTATGATTCTATGTATCACAGTATCACCAGGGTTGGAAGAGACCTCAAAACTCATCAAGTCCAACCCATCACCACAGACATCAAGACTAGACCATGGCACCAAGTGCCACGTCCAAACCTGCCTTGAACACCTGACATGTAAATGTAACATTTAACTCCATACCCCAAGGTATACTGTTAGGGTTTCCATATATTAATCACAGAGAATTATACTCCAAGACATCACAGGCTGCTTGGCATTATCTTCTGTTAAAAGAGTGCAGCAAATGATTAACTGAAAGGACTACTTCTAAATCCTGCCTCACTTACACACCAAGATCATCACAGTGATGAGTATTACTGCTGCTAAGAACTACCTTTGCTTGAAACCCTCTTGACAGTATTACAAGTGGGATAAGAAGCTCTGGGGGTACTGAAACAAAAAAAAAACCCAGATTTTAGTATGGGATCTTCTATGCATTTCAAGGGGAAAAAAAAAAAAAGTATTCTGCAGACTTCTGAGACCTGCAATGATATTTCTTTGGTCTAGTGGAGGTATAAAGGTTTCCCCTTTCATTGAGAGTTTTCAATGATTAAATGTCAGGGAGATCAAAAGGGACTTTGAATTTCACTGGAGTTTCCCCACCCCCAGCCCTCCATGGAAATAGTTTATGAATCTTCTTTTAAAACATGAATCTCTGAGAAGATGAACAAGGAAAAGATGGTCACCAGCACAGGTTAAATAAACCAGAGACATACCGATGCTAAAAAAACATTAAGTGAAAATCTTTGGCTAAATTTCTCACGTCTTGGTCTTTGGAAGCAAAATGTAAAGATAACAGGAATCATAGAATCATAGAATGGTAAAGTTGGAAGGGACCTCAAGGATTATCCAGTTCCAACTCCCTGCCATAGGCAGGGACACCTCCCACTAGCACAGCTCACTCAAGGCTTCCTCCAACCTGGCCTTGAACACCTCCAGGGAGGGAGCAGCCACAACCTCCCTGGGCAACCTGTGCCAGTGTCTCACCACCCTCACTGCAAACAACTTCCTCCTCACATCCACTTTCAATCTCCCCTCTGACACTTCAAACCCATTGCCCCTTGTCCTGGCATTACAAGACCTTGTCAAGAGTCCCTCCCCAGCCTTCCTGTAGCCCCCTTCAGATACTGGAAGGCTGCTTTAAGGTCTCCTGGAAGCCTTCTCTTCTGCAGGCTGCAGAGCCCCAACTCTCTCAGCCTGTCCTCATAGCAGAACTGTTGCAACCCTCTGAGCATCTTCACGGCCTCCTTCGGACCCGCTCTAACACTTCCATGTCCTTCTTGTGTTGAGGACTCCAGAACTGCACACAGGACTCCAGGTGGGGTCTGAGGAGAGCAGAGAAAAGGGGCAGAATCCCCTGCCTTGCCCTGCTGCCCACACTGCTCTTGCAGCAGCAGTTTTGAGGAGCTGACACTGAGGCAGCATTTCATACAGATTGGTTCCTCACTAGTTCCTGTTCAGTCAGGAAGATCTAATCTCAATATCTTCTGACCCTTTCCCGTAGTTCATTACTTTCTAATCACTTATGGCCCTTATCAAAGAACGCTCTGAGCTTCTCAGACTGGAACGAATCCATAAATCAAAGACAATAGCTTTGGTGCTTTCTTTAGCAGCTTCTCTTTTCTTTATAATCTCATCCATCTGTTGAATTTGAAGTTCATGTTGTGTGTGTGTGTAAATACACTGCTAAAATGAAGGAATGAGGGGAAATATTTCTAGCAGAGAATCAATTGCCCATTGGCTTTCTGAGCTAGCGTAAGGCACTAACCCTGGCACCAGCCCAGGGAACCAGGGATACCTACTGCAATCTGTTATCTTGTTTTTCCCTTCAGCAGGGTTTCTCACTGCTCCTTTACTGATATATAGCTTCTTACCCAGGGGTAGACAACAGGAAAAGGGAGGGCTTACGGAATAATGAAGTGACTGGTTTGATGGTTGCCTGTAGTTTGCAGTGAAGGCTTTGCAATGCAAATGAAGGACACATGCTTATTAGCCATCAATCTTTGTGTCAGCTTCTGAAGGGATATAACAATCAAATTTGATATTTACTTATTTTCTGGATTACAAAGAGGGCTTTTTCCTACTAACGCTCCACAGTAAAATCATCCCTATTGGGCCACATTAGTGACTTACAGACAGAGTTCTGCTCTTTAAAGCAGATTATATGAGTGACTATTTTTTTTTTTTTTCCCCAGGAATTGTATCTCCTAGATCAGGAGAAAGCAGTGTATCCAGACCCTTTGAAACCGAGCATTTCCCAGGGTGTAATGGATTTAATGGGAGCTGGAACAGCATCCAAGCAAAGAGGGTGAGAGGGGCCAAAGCAAGCTGAAATAGGTAGGAAGAGCTTCCTCTTCAGAGAGAGATGGGGTTCTGAAGACACATGGAGACAATATGCTTCCACCTCCAGCAGCAGACTCACAAGACCTGTCAATAAAAAATGCAGAAACTAGAGCAGGGCAAATAGATGAGATCATAGAAGCAGTCAGGGTGGGAAGGGACCACAAGGATCATGCAGCTTTAACCCCCCCTGCCATGGGCAGGGACACCTCACACTAGATCAGGCTGGCCACAGCCTCACCCAACCTGGCCTTAAATACCTCCAGGGATGAGGCTTCCACCACCTCCCTGGGCAATCCCTTCCAGGCTCTCACCACCCTCATGATGAAGAACTTCTCCCTAACATCCAGTCTGAATCTACCAATTTCTAGCTTTGTTCCATTCCCCCCAGTCCTATCACTCCCTGACAGCCTAAAAAGTCCCTCCCCAGCTTTCTTGCACCCCCCTTAAAATAATGAAAGGCCACAATAAGGTCACCTGGGAACCTTCTCTTCTCCAGACTGAACAGCCCCAACTCCCTCAGCCTCTCCTCATAGCAGAGTAGCTCCAGCCCTCTGAGCATCCTCTGGACACCTTCCAGCACATCCACATCTCTCTTATCCCAGGGGCTCCAGAACTGGATGCAGTACTCCAGGTGGGGTCTCACCAGTGCTGAGTAGAGGAGCAGGATCATTTCCCTTGCCCTGCTGCTCACACTGCTCTTGTGCTCAGCTGGAGTTTGGAGGTGTGGAGGGGTTGGATCTTTTATTTACATATCAGTGCACGAGGAAAATTCACTTTTGATGGAAATAAGGCAGAACCAGTCTAGTGAAGCAGCTAGGGAGCCTTTTAATAATTTCCTGTGTGTGGGACCAACTGCAGGGGAAGACAGGGAAGGGAAGAGGAATATGCAGAAAAGAACAGAAATGGGAAAATCTGGTTTAAAAAACACCAATAAAAAAAAAAACTGGGGGAAAAAAATAAAAAGAAGATAAAAATGCACTGAAAAAAACTTGTCCTGCTCTACTTTTTTCAAGCCTGAACTAGCTTGACAGACAAACATCCCAAAGCACACAGCTGCATAGGCCAAATGCAGCAGAAAATTCCACAGCATCTGCACACAGACCTCCTACTTTCTAGGCAATAACAACAGCTCTTGTGAGATTGCTAAATCACTGTAACACAGGCACATGAACACTTCCAAACTGGCATCCAGCCTCACCCTGGCCTGGTTTTGAGCTGGCTGTATTACCCTAGATACACACCTGAGAAGGAACTCAGGCTCCAGTCCTGTGGAGTTCCCAGTGATTTGATATATCAAAGACAAAACATCCATTCAGGGTTGAATTTACAGACTAAAAGCACTGGAAAGCAATAACAGGAATCCACAAAAATAAAGATAATACATTTCTGGAATATAGATAAATGTAAGACATATCCTGTAAATGGATTTAAATTTCCAAGGTAACGCAAAGTGTACTATACCTCACCTCTGTCTTCCCTTTACCCAGACAACTTATTGGGATTTATTTGGAGCTACCTAACATTTTGATGACATTCAGACATCATTTATCTCCTGATGCACAGCCAAAGTTGTCAGTGTTATATAGGAGCTGAACAACCAAGGGATAAAAGCCAAGTTGCTTCTTAAGATCGGTTTCATGTGAAAGTATTCTGATGGTTAATAGAAGAGCTTACTCTTGAATCATAGAATCATAGAATGGTAAGGTAGGAAGGGACCTCAAGGATCATCTAGTTCCAACCCCCTGCCATAGGCAGGGACACCTCCCACTAGTACAGCTCACTCAAGGCCTCCTTCAACCTGGCCTTGAACACCTCCAGGGAGGGAGCAACCACAACCTCCCTGGGCAACCTGTGCCTGTGTCTCACCACCCTCACTGCAAACAACTTCCTCCTAACATCCACTTTCAATCTCCCCTCTGACACTTCAAACCCATTGCCCCTTGTCCTGTCATTGCAAGACGTTGTCAACAGTCCCTCCCCACCCTTCCTGTAGCCCCCTTCTAGACTCTGGAAGGCTGCTCTAAGGTGTCCTGGAAGCCTTCTCTTCTGCAGGCTGCAGAGCCCCAACTCTCTCAGCCTGTCCTCATAGCAGAGCTGCTGCAGCCCTCTCAGCATCTTCATGACCTCCTCTGGACCCATTCCAACAGTTCCATGTCCTTCCTGTTCTGGGGGCTCCAGAACTGCACACAGGACTCCAGGTGGGTTCTGAGGAGAGCAGAGTAAAGGGGCAGAATCCCCTCCCTTGCCCTGCTGCCCACACTGCTCTTGCTGGAGCCCAGGTTACTCAAGGCCTCATCCAACCTGGCCTTGAATGCCTCCAGGCAGGGAGCATCCACAACTACCAACCTATGCCAGTGTCTCTTCCTTTTAAGCTCTTTGTTGCAAGTAAACTTGGCAATTAAAACTAAGCCTACCTGTAGAACCAGCAAAAGAACTACAAATGCTGTTCCATACTCTTGGCACCTTTCAGTTGCTGCATCAATATGTTGAGCCTTGGTGGAAGTGACAGCTGGACAGCTGCTCTGAGGAAGCTGCTTTTCTCCATTGGGCAAAACAGTAACACAACTCAAGCACTTTATACTTTTGAGACCTCTCTGGACAAACAACTCCATAAAAGGTGTGCTGTGTCTTGTTCTGAGTCATTCCTCTCACTGTCAACTGGTTACCATAAAATAAGACTACAGAGCCAGTGAAGAGTAAGGTAAAGAATGCAGGCTTAGCAGGGAGGGTGATGCTAAAAGTATGGCTTGTCATCACCAGACAGGGGGGTTTTGTAGGAGTTCTGTCCTCTCTAAGGAGATAGAACAGATATATCCTGGAATAAATCAAACTCCTGTATCTTTCCTCATATCTTCTGACTATCTATAGGACTCCATCATATTTTCCATCTCATCTTTTGTGATGTTTTTGATGGAAAGTCAACAAATAAGCTTTTCTGTCTTTGCTTATCAGCTACACGTCTGGAACAGCTTGGAAAAAACCCTTCTCACTCACTTGAAGAAGCCTGTTTCATAGAACAGAACATCACACACAGACTATCTCAGGCACAAAAGAAAAGACTCTCATGTCCAACTTCTGAGTAATATATGAAGGATAACTTGCTTTACATGCTTTGTCTGGTTCTTTTTTCCTGCTTTAAAGCTAGTTTCCAGGACTACTTGAAAAGAAAAGTAAAGTAAAGTAAAATAAAGAGAAGAAAAGAGAAGAAAAGAAAAGAGAAAAAGAAAAGAAAAAAACCCCAAAAAACAAACAACCAAAAAACCCCAAAAGCCCACCACACGCACACAAAACCCCAAACCAAACCCAAACATTTCCCCAGCTGAAAGGAAAAAGCATCCTGAACCAACCCTGTTGCCCAGACCTCACCCTAAGTGTCAACCTAAGCACAAGCTGAAGAGACATGATATTAGAGCACAGCCTGAATTGAGAGTCCCATGTCTGAGATGGACATGAACTGTTGAAGGGCGTTGAACTGTTGGAGTGAGTCCAGAGGAGACTATGAAGATACTCAGAGGGCTGCAGTAGCTCTGCTATGAGGACAGGTTGAGAGAGTTGGGGCTCTGCAGCCTGCAGAAGAGAAGGCTGCCAGGACACCTTAGAGTAGCTTTCCAGTATCTGGAGGGACTATTGACAGGGGCTTGTAATGACAGGACAAGGGGCAATGGGTTTGAAGTGTCAGAGGGGAGATTTAGACTGGATGTCAGGAGGAAGTTGTTTGCAGTGAGGGTGGTGAGACACTGGCACAGGTTGCCCAGGGAGGTTGTGGCTGCTCCCTCCCTGGAGGTGTTCAAGGCCAGGTTGAAGGAGGCCTTGAGTGAGCTGTGCTAGGGGAAGGTGTCCCTGCCTATGGCAGGGGGTTGGAACTAGATGAGCTTTGAGGTCCTTTCCAACCTTACCATTCTATGAGATGAGAATTTAGATGAGTTAAACAAAACTAAGGAAGAGATCGCTTTTTAGACTGCTCCGGAATGGCTTTTCCCAAGCTGCATATCCACAGAGGGACCAACCAATAACTCAAAGGGGTGGCAGCAGCCTCATCCATCTGTTTTCTGTCCACTCCAATGCCCAAAGCACCTCCTATTGTTTGATGATGCTGAGTGTTTGGTGTGTGTCTGTGCAAGAAGGAGAGAGGAAAGTAAGATTATTAAAAAGGCTACATGGCTAAATGAGGGAGCTCATTATGTGTGCTATTTTTGTTCCTCGAATGCCTGCCTTCCTCGCTTTCCCTTGAGGTTTCTAGAGAAATCTGACAATCAGGGCTGAGGTTTACTGTCAGCTTCCATTAAGCAAATCAACTAGGCTGGGGATAGAGGAAGGACAAGGGGGAAAACTTGCCCTGAAATTAAGCTGATTCAGAACCAGTAATGCCATTGTGCAAGGACCCACTACCAAAAATCACTCAGCTTCAGTGCTGTCCCAAAAATGAATCCTTTCAGAGCCTGATGTAGTCTCCCTGTTCCACGACACGGAGCTCCATTTGCTGTCAGATCTGCAGAGCTGAGCACAACCAACAGCAAAAGCTTTCAATGCTCTGACAAAGCAAATGACCTTCAGCGTGTTCACCTGTCATGGAGCTCATCCCTCTGTTGTAATTGATGTGTAAAAGTGATCTTCATTACCTGAACTAAAGACATACAAGCTTGAAAAGCAGAAGGCTATCCTAAGAGTAGGAGCAAACTCTCTGGACATGAAGCATTGGGTTTGACATTTTGAAACCTCAGCAATAAAAAAAAAAAAATAAATTAAAAAGCATTAAAAAAAAAAAAAAAACCCAAAACAAGGAACTTTCTTAATCCATTCTTTACTTCTCCTTTAGAAAATATTGATGATTTTTCCAATATTGAACTTCCCAGCAGTGACTTTACACACATTTCATCTGTTTACATATGAAGGAAGAATGTAAATTGTTATTCAGAGAACAGAGGCCCAGCTTCAAGTAAAAAAGGTACCTGTCTCTTATCCTTTTTGTAGCCACCATGCTCCAAATCAGGTCAATTCAAGGAGAGGTCACTCTCCAAAGCATTGCCATTCATTCTGGTTGCACCTTAGATGTCATTCAGGATCAGTCAGCATACACCTGCATGGAATAGGAAAGGAAATTTGGAGTCATTTGCTATCAACAACACATCTCTTGCCCTGGTTAGAAACAGTGAGGGTTTACTGCAGAGCACAGCTATTTGCAACCATCAGGGCAGGAAACATCACAGAATGTCAGGGATTGGAAGGGACCCAAAGAGATCATCCAGTCCAACCCCCTGCCAGAGCAAGACCAGACAATCTAGCTCAGGGCACACAGCAACACATCCAGACAGGCCTGGAAAGGCTCCACAGAAGGAGACTTCACAGCCTCTCTGGGCAGCCTGTGCCAGTGCTCTGGGATATTCACAGGAAAGAAGCTGCCCCTTGTGTTGAGCTGGAACCTCCTGTGCTGCAGCTTCCATCCATTGCTCCTTGTCCTATCCCAGGGAGCAAGTGAGTAGAGCCTGACCCCCAGCCCTCAGATATTTAGAAACATTGATTAAATCCCCTCTCAATCTTCTGTTCTCCAGACTAAGCAGCCCCAGGTCCCTCAGCCTCTTCTCGTCAGGCAGTGCTCCAATCCCCTCATCATCTTCATAGCCCTCTGCTGGACCTTCTCTAGCAATTCCCTGTCCCTCTTAAACTGGGGAGCCCAAAACTGAGCACAGTACTCAAGATGAAGTCTCACTAGAGCAGAGTAAAGGGGGAGGAGAACCTCCCTTAATCTGCTGGACACACTCTCCCTAATACACCCCAGGACCCCCTTGGCCTTTTTGGCCACAAGGGCACATTGCTAACCCATGGATAAAGGATGTGGTGCTTGGGGGTATGGTTTAGGGGTAAACCTTGCAGAGCAGAGATACATGTTGGACTTGGTGGTCCTGAAGGTCTTTTCCAACCTGAATGTTCCTGTGAAGGCAGCTTGTACATTATGGTTTCCACACATTCCCTTCAGCTGGGAGATGTCTGTGAAGTGTGATCATGCCTGTTGGCTACATCACCCAGCAGTAGTGAGACATCATCAAACCAAGCTCACAGTAAACAAGGGGTTAAGTTAAATTAAATTATCTCTCTCGTTACAATCACAGAGTCATTTCAACAAACCCCTGACCCACAGAAAACATCACCAGTGTAACCACAAATCAAATGAGCTTGAGGAGTTGCCACAGCACCTGTGGCTTGAGGACCTGGTGTGTTGGAAGTGCCAGCTGGCAGCATTGCAGCTTCTTGAAGGGTGTTATTGTTTCAGGGTAGCACTACATCCTTTCCAGAAAGGGAAAGGCCTGGTCAGAGTTTGGAATTAACTGATGGAAATGGGATCTCAATTTCTTGCTGCCCTCCCATCCTTGCCTGTCCATCCTTCCATCTCCTCCACACACCTCAAGGGACACCAACAGTAAATTTCAATCTTACAAGCTCCTACTAATTTTTGAAGGCTTCAGCTAGGATTTAGATTTTCAGGCTCAGGAGCACTTCTCCCCTCCAGCGTACTGAGGGTGTCTGCTGTGCATTTCCTTACCAGACCCCAAAGCTCTGCTAGCCACAGAGAGCTACAGGTGAGCTGGCAGCACAAAGGAGGAGACAGGGAGTGAACACTGTGCGCAGGGTGAGGACATGCTCTGACAAGGCAGTAATAGAGCCCCAGACAATCTTTCAGCTTCCAGACAAGCTCCAGGGCAGGAAGCCAAAGGAGAAGAAACTCCTTACAAGAACTCTAATTTCTCCTCAGCCAGATACTCTTGCACTCCAGAGCCTCAGGGCTCATCTCCATTCCTGTCTTCATATCTTCCTCAGTTCCTCTTATCTCCAGGTCCTCAAATCACAGATGCCTCCTCCCCATCTCTGAAGCCACATCTTGTGCAGTGGTAACAGCTGGCTGAAAAGCCCAAGCCAAGCCATTTAAGAGTCCACCACTAAAAATTAACAGATGCTGCTTCCAATTCCAAAAGACCACTTGAGACTAAGCAGGAGGGACTTAGTAATTGTCTGAAGCTAGATCTGTACTGAGAGAAGCCAAAGTTTGGAAGATAAACACTGCTTTGTCTCTCCACATGTTCCTTCCTGCAAAGCCCATCCTATACACAGGGCAAGTGTTGTACTTATGTTTAATCAACTAAAGCAAAAAAATGTGGACAACACTAAGCTAGGATGCATTGTGATGACCCTCTTCCGTCAATTTCCTCTTCTATGAATTTCTAAAGTCATATTTTAAAGCTTAGAATAAAAGCTTTCCAATGTACTTAAGTACTTTGAGCACTTCAATCCCAAACCTAAGCATTTCAGTGGAAAATATGTAATTTTAAAATGCTTCTTCCCAATGAGGAGTCCAAAATTTCAATCTCCTGGGCCTGGATTTTTTTTTTTTTTCTCTTATTCAGGAAAAGTGCTTCATTTCATGGGTCTAGAAACTGCTGCACAAAATGTTAGAGATCAAACCTCAGACTTTTGTTTTTCATTATCACAGCAATGAAAAAACAAAACAAACAAACAAACAAAAAACAAAAAAAAGGCCAACCTTACCTAAATCTTCATCTGTTTCTGACAGGGTTCCCATAACCTGCAAATGGAGCAGTCACACCTACCCAAGTGAGCAGGTTAGGCAAGGAAGGAGAGCCTGCACTGGAGCAGGTCCCATCTTGAGCTGCCCTAGCTGGGACTCAGCCTGGCCCCATGGGGCAGAGCTGCCCTACCAGAGATGTGAGAATCATAGAATCACAGAATGGTAAGGTTGGAAGGGACCTCAAGGATCATCCAGTTCCAACCCCCTGCCATAGGCAGGGACACCTCCCACTAGCGCAGCTCACTCAAGGCCTCCTCCAACCTGGCCTTGAACACCTCCAGGGAGGGAGTAGCCACAACCTTCCTGGGCAACCTGTGCCAGTGTCTCACCACCCTCACTGCAAACAACTTCCTCCTAACATCCACTTTCAATCTCCCCTCTGCCAGTTCAAACCCATTGCCACTTGTCCTGTCATTGCAAGCCCTTGTCAATAGTCCCTCCCCAGCCTTCCTGTAGCCCCCTTCAGATCCTGGAAGGCTACTCTAAGGTCTCCTGGAAGCCTTCTCTTCTCCAGACTGCAGAGCCCCAACTCTCTCAGCCTGTCCAGGCAACCCCAGGAAAGGCCTTTGTGAGATGGTCCCATGCTGCTGAAAATGAATTCTGCCTTGTGAGAGGACATTCCTGCTGCACGCTCCTGTTAAGAGTCTGTTTCAGGGCTGAAGCTTACAGGATAAACTGTTCAACCTACAAGGAATTGTCAAAGAACACAGCTAAATAGCAAACACATGTAAGTCCCAGGCACTTCCCTGAGCCCCACTTGTTCTTTTTTTAGCCTCAGGAGAAAAGCACATTCTTCTGCATAATTTATTTCTTCAACAGAATTATGCAGAAAACTGTAACTAAATTGCTTTTCCTGATTAAAACCAGAGTATTTTATATTCTCCCCTCCCCCTCACTTCTGGATTATTTGCTTTTTATCCTACAGCTGCTTCTCTCTAGATGCAGCTCTTTAATTCTGCCTGGAAAGCAAATAAAGACCATTCTGCTCCTACTTTCCACAACATACCTCCAGGCAGAGATGAAGAAACCTTACCACTACCCTAGTTCTGCCTCTATAAATGGGGATCTGATTCTGCTGGGGGTCCTTGTGGTTTGGGTGGGGGCTTGCTTAAGTGAAGAGTGTTTAGTGATGAAAGGGGGGATCAGAGAATCACAGACACACCAGTTGTTCAGTCTCCAGCAGCTTGAACCAGTTGTTCAGTCTCTAAATACCTATGAGCAGAGCCCAGCAGCAGTCTCTTCATGATGTCCCTTCAGGTAGCTGCAGACAGCAATGAGGTCTCCCCTCAGCCTCCTCTTTTTCAAATTAACCATTCCCAGCTCCCTCAGGCACTCCTCATAAGATTTACTCTCCAGGCTCAGGAGCACTCGTGAGCTCAAGCCAGGGTAGAAGGTGTCAGCCCATTTGTAGAGCAGAGATACACGAGAGATCAACTCTGTTCCTGCAATGGCATTTGAGTTTGCACATCACTAAGTGACCCCTGGATGTGTGCTTGCAAGGGTGGGCTCCTGGCAGTGGGACATTTTTTCTTTAGCAGAACAAGGTTCAATACAGGCTTCAAAACCTGTCTTTTAGACTGGTGGGGATAAGTTACACAGAGTGTGGGATGGTTGCAACATGTATGTCTGTATTTAAATGAGGACTGTTTAAGGTTTGAACTCATTCTACCTTTCTAGGAAGGACATGGAAGTGTTGCAGGAAGGACACGGAAGTGTTGGAGTGAGTCCAGAGGAGGCCACAAAGATGCTCAGAGGGCTGCAGCAGCTCTCCTATGAGGACAGGCTGAGAGAGTTGGGGCTCTGCAGCCTGGAGAAGAGAAGGCTTCAAGGGGACCTGACAGTAGCCTTCCAGTATCTGAAGGGGGCTACAGGAAGGCTGGGGAGGGATTATTTACAAGGTCTTGCAACAACAGGACAAGGGGCAATGGGTTTGAAGTGGCAGAGGGGAGATTTAGACTGGATGTTAGGAGGAAGTTGTTTGCAGTGAGGGTGGTGAGACACTGGCACAGGTTGCCCAGGGAGGTTGTGGCTGCTCCCTCCCTGGAGGTGTTCAAGGCCAGATTGGATGAGGCCTTGAGTGAGCTGTGCTAGTGGGAGGTGTCCCTGCCTATGGCAGGGGTTTGGAACTGGATGATCCTTTAGGTCCCTTCCAACCTTACCATTCTATGATTCTATGATTCTGTTTACCACCACTTGGTCACCTTAAAGCAAAGAGACTCTCAGAGCTCTTAAGAGTTCTTTTTAAACAGTTTGCTGTGTCCATAACTCCATAACATCCCTTAAGTGTGCATTAAACCCAAAAACTGCAGTTACACAGGCTGTTTTCCCTGTTTATGAGAAAGGATGAGCTGGGAGGGAGCTGCAGAGGAGATCAGTAGTGACATGTTTTTCCACAGAGCCTGCATCAGCCGACAAGGATTTAATGGCCAAGAAGTAACCCCCACCTGCCCCTCATTGCACATCTTCTGAGCTGCTTCATCTGGAAATGTGAGCAAGAGCCTGTTTCCATTTACAGTGTTCACAATAATAAAGAGAAGAGTTGAGGAGAGCTATGGTCATACTACATAATGAAAACTCAGAGAACCCCTTAGAGCTGCACCAATTGCATTTTCATTTCTACTGGTGCTGCTAGACAGTGGAAGGACAGACAACCAAAAATCCACAGACCCACCACTCCAAAATAAAGCCTGTCAAACAATACTGAGTGTGCCTGTGTTCAGCTGCCACAGCCCCGGTTTGCTAGATGCAGGCAGACACTATAAAGCATGGCTCAGCACTGACTCATCACGTCAGATTCCTCACACCAGACAGAGACATTAAATGAAAGTGAAAATCCATCCATTTTTTATTTCTGCTAAGAGCAGAGCAGAACCAGCCTCTGGACTCCAAAGGAAGAGCTGAGCCAGAGTGTTAATCCAGAGCTAAATAGGAATAGAAGCACTACATCATTGCTGCAGGAGGTGAGGGGGTCACAGGGAGGTGAAACTCTCAAACTGCTCTCCCACAAAACTCTGCTCCCCAATCCCTTTTCCAGGTGTGCTGAAACCCTGGGTGTCTCACACTCACTGTAACTGGAGCCAAAGGCAGGGCATTCTTACATGGATTTTGGCTCCTGTGGTTTGTGAGCAGCCAAACCTGGCTCTGCTGTGGTGCAGGTGCCTGTTCTAGCACCTCTGTTGTTCAGCTCCCAGTACACAACTGGTTTTTTTCAGCCCTGTAAACACCCAGCTGTAGGCTTCCTAACACCATTTCAAGAGCATAAACCCTTTCAGAAGGCTGTTTCCCCTGAAGGCCTAGGGAGGGAAACACATCCTGAAAAGTCTACATGAAAAAAGACAACCCTACCCAAACAAGCATGGCTTGGGAATTGTGTGTTTCTTTAGGGATACAGAAAGGGTAGATACAACTACCTGAAGGGACATTGTGGAAAGGCTGCTGCTGTTCTCTTCTCACAGGTAATTGGAGGCAGAACAAGGGAGAATGGCCTTGAGCTGAGACTGGGGAGGTTTGGATTGGACATTAGGAAAAAGTTTTTCAGGGAGAGAGTGGTCAGGGACTGGAGTGAGCTGCCCAGGGAGGTGGTGGAGTCCCCAACCCTGGATGTGTTTAAGGGTGGTTTGGATGTGGTGCTCAGGAATACTGTTTAATGTGAATCTTGTAGAGTAGGGTTCTAGGTTGGACTTGGTGATCCTGAGGGCTTTGCCAACCTGGTCATTTCTGTGATTCTGTTTATTCCTCTGCCTTGCACTGGCTGAGAGCTATTGCATCCCTGTATAAATCCTGCCAGGGGCCAGAATCCATGTGGAACAGCTGAGTCGAGCCACCGGAACCGCATCTGTTGCCAGCTGCGTACAACAAGTCACAACTACCCAGATTTCTGCACAGTCAGAGTGTGCTAATTCCCTCAATGCTGGGTTGAACTGTGCTCTTGGTATCATTCTGTTTATCATTCCTGTCTCTCCCAACAGGATACATCAGCTATTATAAACTCATCAGTGCAGAAGCTATTGACACATGTAACGTGTCAGAAGCACAGCCCTCTTTCTGTAACAGATTGTTAGTGCACTGATGATGTCTCTCTTGTTGGATCCATTATTCATTGATCTTCAGCTTAAAACTTCAAATGAACTATTTTCTCTAATTTGGCTTATTTTTTGCTCACTATTAACTCTGCTCATGATCGCATTATGTGGTCTTCTAGGCTTGGTAGAAGATCCAAGTAGGAATGGAATTCCTTTAAACAGGAGAAAAGCAGGGGGGGGGGGGGGGGGAAAGTATTAATGGAGCAATTTTTGGCTGGTATTTTTTTGAGTGAATTAGAAATGGAGAGAGAACTCACAGATTTCTACAAATCAGTGACCTTTATTGTTAGCTACTAAGTTAGTGGATATAATGACTCACTGACAGTAAAGAGTTAACTACAGATAACTACTATACTGTGTACAGTTCTGGAGCCCCCAACACAAGAATGACATGGAACTGTTGGAGCAGTCCAGAGAAGGACCCTGAAGATGCTCAGAGGGCTGCAGCAGCTCTGCTCAGCTGAGGAGTGGGACAGTGCCTTCTGATCTCAGCATACATGGCCAGAAGGGCAAGGGAGGTGATTCTTTACTCTTTACCCTTTATTCTGCTCTCATCAGACCCCACCTGGAGCCCTGCGTGCAGTTGTGGAGTCCCCAACACAAGAAGGACATGGAAGTGTTGGAGTGGGTCCAGGGGAGACCACCAAGATGCTCAGAGGGCTGCAGCAGCTCTGCTATGAGGACAGGCTGAGAGAGTTGGGGCTCTGCAGCCTGGAGAAGAGAAGGCTTCCAGGAGACCTTAGAGTAGCCTTCCAGTATCTGAAGGGGGCTACAGGAAGGCTGGGGAGGGACTATTGACAAGTTGGTTTTTTTATTAGGATTAATGGGTTTAAAGTGTCAGAGGGGAGATTGAAAGTGGATGTTAGGAGGAAGTTGTTCGCTGCGAGGGTGGTGAGACACTGGCACAGGTTACCCATTGAGGCTGTGGCTGCTCCCTCCCTGGAGGTGTTCAAGGCCAGTTTGGATGAGGCCTTGAGTGATCTGTTCTAGTGGGAGGTGTCCCTGCCTATGGCAGTGGGTTGAAACTGGATGAGCTTTGAGGTCCCTTCTGACCTAAACCATTCTATGATTCTATAAATAGCATTTAGTGCTTTTACTTGCACATCAGGCCAGCTTTGCTTCTCATGATAGCTCCACAAGGTGTTCTCTGAAAACAGGGAACCAAAATCATCCATGAAGCTCCTGCACTGCTCCCAGGGGAAACAGTGTTTTTGTTTCCCACTTTAGGTTTGGCATTGCATTATTGCAGATAACAACCTTTCCAGAGCAGTGATTAAAGGTACAGGTTGAACCAGGCTGTACATATTGTGCTTTACATTCCAGCTGATTGCATTAAATATTCCAGATGCAGAGGGTCCTCTCAGAATAAGCAATGCTCCACTGAGCAGACCATCATCAATATTTAAATGTTCTTCCATATCAAGCTGCTAACAGCCCTGTGTGATACACAGCAATGGAAAGGGTGGATCAGGTTCCAAGAGGTTTCACCATTTCACCAGCACTTCTCTTCCTGAGCCCACCTTGCTGAGGAATCTGATGTTACAGTCAACACACCTATTCTACTCTAATTCCTGCTAAGAGAAGGCAAATGACTCTTTGATGTGATGTCAAGGAAGTACACATCCGTTTGGACCTTCACCTTAGGGCTTCTCTGCTTCAACAACACACTCCAGAGCTCCTCCTGGACTAAGTGCTTCCTGGAGGCCTTCTTCCTGCTGGAAGAGATGTGAAGCATTGGGTCTGATGTCTCCTAAGCTGTACACAGGCTAATCATGAAGAGGCATCCTGGATCCACTCTTCCAAGCATGGTTTTCCACACTCTTTCAAAAGGAAGGGCTACATGGCCTGTGCTGCATGCTGCATTTAACTGCAGTCCACAGAAACTCAGGAGGCGGGGGAAGGGGAGGAAGGTGAAGAAGGGGAGGAAGGGGTGGAAGGGGAGGCTGAGGAGGATGGGAAGGATGGGGAGGATGAGGAGGATGGGAAGGATAGGGAAGAAAGGGAAGAAAGGGAGGAAGGGGAGGCAGGGCATGACTGGGAGGATGGGGAGGAAGGGGAGGAAGGGGAGGACTGGGAGGATGGGGAGGAAGGGGAGGAAGGGAAGGACTGGGAGGATGGGGAGGAAGAGGAGGAAGGGGAGGACAAGGCTTTCCACAGATACTAATAACTGAACTAACTGCAATAATACACCACGATATGCTTTGTTAGATCTTTCATTTGAAACAAGATCCTGTGACACAGAGATGCCATTATCATTTTTCTCTCGTCAGAAGTAAGTATCACATTTGTGGGTAAATATAATAGATCAAAATGGGTGCTTCTTAGCAAAGGAATCTCTATGAATGCAAGCAGTGGAGATTAAAGGGCTAACAACAATGTTCTTTTTGGCTGAGGTTCCAGCAGCACCCTGTGTGTGTCTTCAACAATACATTTACAAGGAGATTTTCAACCCAAATCTATGCTATTACTACTGCTCCCCTGTCAATAAGCCGGTAGCCCTAGGCACACATGCCAATAGAAAAGCAGGCTGGAGTTCAAAGATGTGGCACACAAGAAGGTAACAGGGATAATTTTCACCTGATATCACATCATCAGAAACTGCTACACAAAATTATTGTGAATTATGGGGGCCTGCTGTGCATTTGATTTCCCACAGCTGCTACCACAGCAGTCACTTTCCTGAAAATTAAGTGCATGTTTCATCTGCTCACAGGAAGGGAAGAAGGGGAAAAGGTAAAGAAAGACAAATTTATGATGGAAAACCCACTGAAACCTCCTGTGCCTTAGTGTGAAGCCACAGGCTGTTTGATGGCTGTACTCTGGGACCAGCAGCAGGGACATGTGGTGCAGTGGCACGGAGCAAGGTAGGCTGTGTCAATCAGAAGCAGGGCCAGAGAAGACCTTCCAGAGCTGCGTCCAGCAACTGCAATATGTTCATTCAATTTACATTCCCTGCAACTCTTATCTCCAGCAAGGGACACTACACAAAGCAGATTAATCCAGCTTCTCTCTTCCAAAGCAGGCAGCAGCATTAAAAGCCCTGGCAATTGCCAGGAGCTGTGCAACAGTGCAATTAGAGCCTCTGAGCCTGCCGGAAATGAGGGGCCGTGGGGAGCCAGGGGAGGGTGTTTCTTTGGTCCCTACATGTGAAACTGCAGCACAAAGCTCCTTCCTAAGCACTGGCTGTGTGATCACTGTGCCTGATGTGAATGCCCCTGCTTGTTGGGCTGGTGCTGCTTCCCTGGTGTGAAGCTGACAGGCCATAGCAAGAGACTGACAGCCCTGAGCCTGAGCAGAAGGGGAATGGCACAAATGCATTTCCCTCCTCCACCCATTATCATTCTGCTCCAACAAATGTGGACCAGAAAAGCCATGTGGTTATTTCATCTTCTGGAAGATTTCAGTAGGGTGGAAACAAAGATACTTGGAATAGAATCATAGAATGGTAAGGTTGGAAGGGATCTCAAAGATCATCTAGCCCCAACCCCCTGCCATAGGCAGGGACACCTCCCACTAGCACAGCTCACTCAAGGCCTCCTCCAACCTGGTCTTGAACCCCTCGAGGGAGGGAGCAGCCACAACCTCCCTGGGCAACCTGTGCCAGTGTCTCGGCACCCTCACTGCAAACAAGTTCCTCCTAACATCCAGTCTAAATCTCCTCTCTGCCAGTTTGACCCCATTGCCCCTTGTCCTGGCATTGCAAGCCCTTGTCAATAGTCCCTCCCCAGCCTTCCTGTAGCCCCCTTCAGATCCTGGAAGGCTACTCTAAGGTCTTCTGGAAGCCTTCTCTTCTGCAGGCTGCAGAACCCCATCTCTCTCAGCCTGTCTTCAGAGCAGAGTTGCTGCAGCCCTCTCAGCATCTTCATGACCTCCTCTGGACCCACTCTAACACTTCCATGTCCTTCCTGTGATGGGGGTTCAAGAACTGCACACAGGACTCCAGTTTGCAGGCTGGCAAAGCCCCTTAGGATCACCAAGCCCAACCTAGAAACCTACTCTACAAGATTCACCTTAAACCATAGCCCCAAGCACCACATCCAAACCACCCTCAAACACATCCAGGGTGGGTGACTCCACCACCTCCCTGGGCAGCTCATTCCACTCTCTCCCTGAAAAACTTTTTCCTAATGTCCAATCTAACCCTCCTCAGTCTCAGCTTGAGGCCATTCTCCCTTGTTCTGTCTCCAATTACCTGTGAGAAGAGACCAGCAGCTGCCTCTCCAATGACACAGAGGTGCCCATGCTGGCTGTCCCCAGGATATGTGCTGGCACCACTTGGCCTATGTAAAGAAGGTTTGACAGGCATGTAGAAAAGGAAATTAATTGCCCACAGTTTGTTTTTGCCCTGACCAACATCGCTTCAAGGTGCTGAAGGGAAAGTCTGTTGTGTCAATTTGTGCTGGTTTGAGGCTGATTGGAATATTTTAATGAGAGAAATGAAAATAAATTAATAGTGATGTCTATATTGCAAATTTGTTCTGCTGAGACATATAAAAGCAAGGGCACAAAGAGAAGGTCAGCGTGTGGCTGCCTCCTTGTTCTCTTAACTCCTCTGCCTGAACCTGCATAACTCTAATCAATCTTCTAACACCTCTTGCCACCCTTTTCCAGCTCACCCTGCATGTAAAGGAGATCCTGAGATAATGGAGGGGGTTTGGAAAGAAGGAGGAAGGAAGGGAGTGGGTTTGAAAACCCTCCTGGGTGGCTCTGCTGCTGGGAGGGATTTTTTATCTCTGTATTACTTTTAACTTGCATATTGCTGTATATATTTGTGAATATCTGCATATATTGGTCTATATTTTGCTTGTAAATAGTGCAAAGCTATAAATACAGCTTCATTCCTTAACTTCCAGCCAGCTGAGTTTAGTTTGGGTGAATCTCTAACTGTGTGGGAGGGCAGGTAGCTCCCAAACATGCACAGAGGTCATGGGGCAGTGAAGGCAAGAAATGCCTCAGCCATGGAAAAGCTTCAGCCAAAGCTTCTACTTTCTTGGACAGTGAACTGAGGGAGAGTCATTTTGGAGAAACTGGACTTGGGGCATTCTGAGTCACAAAATGAATCATTTCTGAAGCTGAGGAAGGTAGACTAAGTTAGCAAAGTGCCTTACACTGGCTCAGGCAAACCAAGACCAGGTTCAGCAGCTCAGTTCAGAAGCCTTGACATTCCCTTGTGCAGAGTGATGCTCTGAACTGCATCTCCTGTGATGCTCACAGATATGATCTCCACTTTGACTCTTGCACTACTCCCAGCACTGCAGGATCAAGCACACATACTATCAGAAGCAATAACAGTGGGCTTCTTTCTGTGCCTGGACATTTTCTTTTAAGAAGCTGATTCTGTCTCTAGGCCTTGGATTTCTCAGCCTTTGTTTTTGAAAAGCAGATTGATATAGATCCTTAGAGTAAAAAGTGAGAACTGCTCTTTCAGAGAGGACTTATTATAAAGTGGAATGAATATGGATACTGAGGAAAAGTTCAGAAAAGCCACTCTGATTCCAGGGACAATTTCATCCACACTGATGGCATTCTTCAGCTCTTCCCAGGAACTCCTCTGTGGTTTGGGTTCTCATCTTCACACAGGAAGCCTTAGAGGATAGGGTTCAACTAAGATAGGGCAGGAGACTTAACAAGTGCCACTTGATTTTCATCAGCACATTTATTTTTTGCAAAGAACCAGGTCTTCCTTCTTTATGATGCTGAGGCAAAGAAATAAGAACTGGAGGTTGTTTTAATGGTAAATTTACTTGGGCATCAAGCTGGTATTTAAGACAGATATGAAGTAATTCTGTGAGAATCAACTCAGTACCACTGGATTCTTATATAGTAGGGGAAAAGATGGAAATGTGGGGTTAGCCTGGAGAAGAAAAGGCTTCCAGGAGACCTTAGAGTATCCTTCCAGGATCTGAAGGGAGCCTACAGGAAGGCTGGGGAGGGGCTGTTGACAAGGTCTTGCAATGCCAGGACAAGGGGCTATGGGTTTGAACTGGCAGAGGGAAGATTTAGACTGGATATTAGGAGGAAGTTCTTTACAGTGAGGGTGGTGAGACACTGGCACAGGTTGCCCAGGGAGGTTGTGGCTGCTCCCTCCCTGGAGGTGTTCAGGACCAGGTTGGATGAGGCCTTGAGTGACCTGTAGTAGTGGGAGGTGTCCCTGCCTATGGCAGGGGGTTGGAACTTGATGATCCTAGATGACCATTCTATGATTCTATGATTCTAGTGAGGAGTATTTAAGAACAGTTAGAGAAAAAAATGGACAAACAGAAAAGTGCAAAGTGCCTCTTCAATACATTGTGCAGTTCAAGTGTGACATTTTTTGCCTGCCTGAAAGCAAAAAAAATTATTTTGAGAGGCAGTGGTGTGCACTTCTGTGATCTGGATTGCAACTAGTGAGGAGAGGTGGAGAGGGATCAAAAAAGGAGAGGTGTGAGGGTTGCATTAATTCACAGCATCCTTAGCTGTTAGAAATTTGGGCCCTCTCTAGGTAAGGGTAATAGATGAAGCCCTTTGGTGCTAAGTATCTCTTTCCTTTAGAAATGGCCACTCCAAACAGCCATCCATTGTCACTAATACCCAGACCTGCAGCGAAACAAAACTAAATCCATCTCTGCAGGTTTGGCCACTTGCTTTGTTCACTGTAACCTGCTGGTTAAGGTCCTGTCCCCTCACCCCCCAAGTGGCTGCCACTGCTCGTTTGTGCACAGATGGAGGTCTTTGGGCCAGATGTGGCCTTCCACCAGCTGTAACTGTTCACTGGGAACAGCCATATTAGTCCCAGCCTTACTGGAAATGCAGCAGAAGCAAACAGAAATAACACAGAGCAGAAAGGCACAGGATCATTAAGGGAGGAGAAGGGAGGGGGGGTCCTGCATTTCTCTGGCTTCTAAGACCACATTGCCAACAATAGAGGGAAAGGGGATTATCTTTTTTTCTTCCAAGGTTGGGAGTCCTGTTTCAGGTTTCATATAATAAGAATGGTACAGTGCAGACAGCAATAATAACCTGCTCTGAAAGCTGCTGGCTGCACAATGGCAAATTGCTCATGGGCAGTGATGGCAAAATTTAATCCCTGCTCTGCTTAGAATGCAACCCACATAGCCACTCAAGACAACATAATAGCACTTTTGTAGCTCTCTGCTACAAACATCACTTTGAAAAGGATACAGCTGTGGAGGGGGGTCTCCACATGCATCATTTTTGGCTGGCTACCAAGCTAGCAGAGCCTCAGACACTCTGTGCTCCCTCACACAGCTCTGCCAGCTACTGCATTGTCACGCTTGGGGAAGGGAGAGGAAATGGATAGAGCTGTGTGAGCAGTTAATTTGAGATAAAATGAAGTTGCTTGGCCAGATGAACAGGTTAGGAATTAATTTGCTGAAGAACTGGGACGAGAGAAAAAGGGGTGACAGCTCCAGACTGGGATTTCCTTTGTGATCTATAAGGCACTGTATGGACTCACCTAAGTCTCTAAAGCCACAGATGTGTCAAACATCAGCCACTCCTTCATCAAATGCAGACCATGCACAGAGGGTCCCAAACAAGACTAGAAACAATCCCATCTTCCCTCCACTGTTCTCCTGACCAACAGAGGCCAAGGCACACCCAGTTTCCTCTCACCACCACTGCACTGTATCTGTACAGCCACTGAAATGCCATCATGTCCTGCTCAGCAGTCAGAGCTGTGAGGACAGTAGTCTCTTCTCCAGAGGATCAGCTTGGAGGGCAATGGTTCTCCTGCAGCAGCAATTTCCAAGACCTTGAGTGCCGAGGCTGTGATGCTGGGGGACATCACAGCTCACTCAGGAGCATCTCAGCTGCCTCCACTGGTGGTCCTGTCCTCCAAACTCTGCTAGCAGAAGAGATGATGGCAGCACTGCCTGACTGACACTGTGCAGAGCCAGCCCAGAGCCTTACAAACAGCATTGATGGGCTGCCCTTGCCCACAGCAGGCTGGGCTGGAAGCACTCACATGAGCACTGCTGGCATGGATGTGCGTGAGAAATAGGGTTGGGGCTCTCTAAGCAGGGATGTGAGATGAGCAGCTGAGAGCAGTGAAGTGTCTACCAGACCCAGCCAGATTCAGCAGAGCCACTTCCACTCAGGGAGCACAGTTCTTGCTGAAGAGTTGCAATAGACAAGGGAGGAAGAGCTTGACTTCTTACAACCAGTTTAGGACCAGAAGGAGCAAAAATCCCCCCAGAACTGAGCAAGGCAACTTGTGGTTTGAATCCTTACCAACCTGCTGTCTACTCTTTCTGAAAGCACCAAGAAACCAGAACTAGATAACAAAACCAAGGACACTGTAAGCTTCTTGTGGGTCATTGGAAGAGAGATAAGTTGGTGGTGTTTGGCATGACACCACCTGGGCCCTTTCATCCAACTAATGGTACAAAGAATTTCTTTATGCTCTGCTTCTCACAGCAGAACTTTGGGATTTACTCTCCCTTCCTGGCACAAATAAAGATCCAAGGGTTTGATTAGATTGCTCTGTAATTCTGTTGTGAATTGAACTGCTTCCTCTTTCCTCCCCACCTCACTGTATTAGTGATGGTAACAAGGGAGCTATCATCAATCAAGGCAAGTTACATTGTGATCTGTGCCACTGAAATCCATTTCAGATCAGAGGATAAAATGTGATTATATTTACACTTCCTTGACACAACTCAGGTAGCAAAATAACAGACTTCTAGAGACATTTTTCTTCTTCATATTTAGATTTGCCAGTATTGTGGAGCTGTGTGAGAAGGGAGGGAATTATTACAGCAGCTGGGATTCAGTTCTACATTTTAGTTGCCTACAAATTAAGATGTTTGGTTTATTGTGTTGTCTTCCCATCTTTTTCATCTCCAAGTTCCTTGAATACTGTCCAGAACATGCTCCAGACTGATGAGATTGCATTTCAATCAATACAGCTCTATGTAAATCTATTTTTGCTCTTGACACATCCCATAAATTATTTCTACTTATAACCTTAATTGGTCTGTATTCATCACAGCAGATAGAATTTCTAACCCATGCAGCTGTTTATAAATTCAATTTGCAATTAATGAAGAAAATATGAGATTAAGCACTTCATACTTCCCCAATCGGAACCTGAAAAGGATATAATCAGGTTTTAGGTGGCCAGGCTCTGCTTGGACATTTTGCTGTTAAAGGTGTAAGCTCCAAAATATCCCAGAAATTCAGAAAATGGCTTGGCCAGTGTGGTCTCAGTCAGCCTAAAGTTGAGTTTGACCCTCTGGTGGAAAAATCTTCTTCCTCATAACAAAAGCCTCATTCCCAGTAGACAGAAGCATCGCAACTTACAGGATGTTAGGGGTTGGAAGGGACTCAAAGAGATCATTCAGTTCAACCCCCCCTGCCAGAGCAGGACCAGACAATCTAGCTCAGGGCACACAGTAACACATCCAGACAGGCCTTGAAAGGCTCCACAGAAGGAGACTCCACAACCTCTCTGACCAGCCTGTGCAGTGCTCTGGGATCCTTAGAGGAAAGAAGTTCCTCCTTGTGTTGAGCTGGAACCTCCTGTGCTGCAGCTTCCATCCATTGCTCCTTGGCCTATCCCAGGCAACAGTGAGCAGAACCTGTCCCCCCACTCCTGACCCTAGCCCTCAGATATTTAGAAACATTGATTAAATCCCCTCTCAGACTTCTCCACACTAAACAGCCCCAGGTCCCTGAGGCTGTCCTCGTGAGGCAGTGCTCCAGTCCCCTCATCATCCTCATAGCCCTTTTCAGGACTCTCTCCACCAGATCCCTCTCCCTCTTAAACTGGGGAGCCCAAAACTGAACACAATACTCAAGATACAGTCACAGAGCAGAGGTTTACTTCTCCCTCCAGCAATGCCTTTGAAGCCCTCCATCCTACCCAAGACATCAAGGACACCTCCCTTCTGATGCCTTATTAGTAGTGCCTGCCTCAG
Organism: Eubucco bourcierii; assembly: GCA_013396675.1. Taxonomy (NCBI): domain Eukaryota; kingdom Metazoa; phylum Chordata; class Aves; order Piciformes; family Ramphastidae; genus Eubucco; species Eubucco bourcierii. The sequence goes on from VWZE01011524.1 coordinate 164,379, forward strand.
AGAGTCCTGGAAAAGCCTCCAAAGCTTTGCACAAGAGGGCAATACAACCCACTCTCAGATTTTCCACATCTTCTTTCTCTTTTTGGGAATTGTAGTACAGCTTCTAATGTATTTCCTGGCTCTCTACAAAGTATTTCAGGGAAGGGTCATCTGCTGTCATTGCTTCAGATTCCCAGAGACAGTTTTCAAATCAGCAGCCAGCCTGAGGGGGACTCAATATTCTCCTCACGGCCATACACTAGCTAGCAGGAGAGCTGGGAGAAGGTGAGTTAACCAAAAGCATCAATAGCAATTTTTAGGGAACAATCATGTAGAATTACTGTTCAAACTTGATAATATACCATAATACACAGAGTTTGTCTGTGGGATAGCACACTGAAACTGGGGAAGAATGAAAGCTCTTTCCTCTCTTCTACAACTGGAATTGAAGACCTTTTCACTGGCCACTTTTCTAATACCTGCAATTTTTATCTGCTCTTATTCAGGGCTTCATTCTTCCCCACCTTCAGCCTCAGGCAAAGCTCTGCTCCTCTCTACTTCAGGGTTTTTTCCCCCCCCCCCCTCTTTTACCTTCACCACTTAAACACTGAATTTGAGACTGCTAAGAGCAATTAGGAACATGCTCTTGCCCTGACATTTCATATAGGCACAGAAACCTCAGGACAAAATGTAAATATATTAAAAAATGAGGAGTAGTCCAACTCCTATTAAACAATGAGTAGTCCAACTCCTTTTAAACAATGAGTAGTCAAACTCCTATTAGACAATGAGTAGTCCAACTCCTATTAGACAATGAGTAGTCAAACTCCTATTAAACAATGAGTAGTCCAACTTCTATTAAAAATGAGTAGTCAAATTCCTATTAAAAATGAGTAGTCCAAGTCCTATTAAACAATGAGTAGTCCAACTCCTATTAAACAATGAGTAGTCCAAATCCTATTAAACAATGAGTAGTCAAACTCCTATTAAAAATGAGAAGTCCAACTCCTATTAAACAATGAATAGTCAAACAACTCCTATTAAACAATGAGTAGACCAACTCCTATTAAACAATGAGTAGTCCAACTCCTATTTAAGAAAAGAGTAGTCCAAGCCCTATTAAACAATGAGTAGTCAAATTCCTATTAAACAATGAGTAGTCAAACTCCTATTAAACAGTGAGTAGTCAAACTCCAACATAGTCACCGCTCATGGACTCAAGGTGACCAAAGCCTTCCCTAAAGACTTTTGCACAAGTAAGAATCAGGATGTTGACTCTGTAGTACATTAGCTACTAATAGAAGTTTATAATGGCAGTTCTGAGAACTGCTCTAAGTCTAAGTATCCATTCAGTGAAAAATGAGCTACAGAGCTTCAATCTTCCTTGTAACTTAGCTAATACAAGAGTTGGGGCTCTTCAGCATGGAGAAGAGAAGGCTTCAAGGAGACCTTAGAGTAGCCTTCCAGGATCAGAAGGGGGCTACAGGAAGGCTGGGGAGGGACTATTGACAAGGTCTTGCAATGCCAGGACAAGGGGCAATGGGTTTGAACTGGCAGAGGGGAGATTGAAACTGGATGTTAGGAGGAAGTTGTTTGCAGTGAGGGTGGTGAGACACTGGCACAGGTTGCCCAGGGAGGTTGTGGCTGCTCCCTCCCTGGAGGTGTTCAAGGCCAGGTTGGAGGAGGCCTTGAGTGAGCTGTGCTAGTGGGAGGTGTCCCTACCTATGGCAGGGGGTTGGAACTGGATGATCCTTGAGGTCCCTTCCAAACTTACCATTCTATGCTTCTATGATTCTATGACTTCTAGTCTCACATCCAGAGAAAGGCCTGGTTCTCAGGGCTGTACACAACCATGGCATCCATGGGGAAATGCTGCAGGCTTTTGTAAATGCACAGGGCAGAAAACACCAGAGCAGGCTGATGGAAGAGGTCAAAAACAGATGAAAAATATATTTAGAGGCTCCTTGTCTTGAAAAGGTGACCTAAAAGGTTGGCTGCATTACAGGCTCTTTCTTGCTCAGTTGGCTCAAGCCAAGGAATCCTCCTGATGGCCTGTGAGAGGGAAGCAAAGCTTCCTTGGCTTATCCACTCCAAGCAGCCCTCCCCCCTGGACCAGCAACACCATTCAGAGTGAGCCTGCACACAACAAAGTGTGATGAGGACTGCTGGGATAAAGCCAATAGTCTCTTTCTCACCTCTATTTGCTCACAGCCCATGCCAGGCCCCCACAGAGCAGCCCCCTGAGCGGGCTGGCCAGGGCTGCCCACCACCTCCCCTCGCTGCCTCCTTCCCATCAGGGAATCTCCAGTTATCACCTCCTTTCCAATCTCAGCTATTGACCTGTTTTCTGACTTTATCAAACCATCTACGAGAGAAATTGCTTTCTCCCTGAGGTCAGTGTTGGAGGTGAATGTGTTTTGGAAGAGCAGCAACTTCGATATTGAAATACTCTGCATGCCAGAGCATGCTCACTCCACCCTTTACCACCATATGGTTAAATTTTCCCCTCCATCAGATTTAATAAATAGTGTTTACAAATTCTTAGGCATGCCTCCCTAGTAAAATCCACTAAACCCACAACAAATATACTTATCATGGCATTAATTTGGTCAGAGATTTTTCTCAGAGTATTGACAGCCATATCTAATTTCCAAGGATTTCTTTTTTTATTTCAAAATATATTACATTTTTTTTTTTCTTTACACGCTACAATTCCTTTATAACAGTGTTTCCTCTGAAGGCTTGGGGCAGCTGCTTTACAACCATCCACAGTACCACAGTATCACCAAGGTTGGAAGAGACCTCAAAGTTCATCAAGTCCAACCCATCACCACAGACCTCAAGACCAGACCATGGCACCAAGTGCCACATCCAAACGCACCTTGAACACCTCCAGGGACGGTGACTCCACCACCTCCCTGGGCAGCCCATTCCAGCAGTCAATGACTCTCTCAGGCAAGAACTTTCTCCTCACCTCCAGCCTAAACTTCCCCTGGTGCAGCTTGAGACTGTGTCCTCTTGTTCTGGTGCTGGTTGCCTGAGAGAAGAAGGTAACCTCCTCCTGGCTACAAGCACCCTTCAGGTAGTTGTAGACAGCAAGAAGGTCTCCCCTGAGCCTCCTCTTCTGCAGGCTAAACAATCCCAGCTCCCTCAACCTCTCTCCATAGGGCTGTGCTCGAGGCCTCTCCCCAGCCTCGTTGCCCTTCTCTGGACACACTCAAGTGTTAGACTTCATCCCCACAAAACCATCCTTTAGTAATTAATACTTTCTATTTATTCAGAAGTAAGAATTTAAACTTTCCAACACAGATCTGCAAAGCCCTAAGTTCATTCTTCCTACAACCAAACGCTGACATTTCATGGTTGAAACACCACTCCCTGCTGGGAGATTATCTGGTACCACAGTCTAGATATTAATATCTGCAGACTGTGAAGTAGGCTTTAATAATCCAAAATATAAATTTTAATATAAATCCTCTCAGTCATACTTGTTCCTTCTTTAAAATGAAACCAAAGAGGCACCTGAAATGTAGGTTTTTGTATTCAGCAGCAGTTCTTGATGCATTCCCTTCCACAGTCAATGAACTGGCCTCTGTTGGCAACAAAACATCCAAACCAGTGGTGTACTAAGCCTCCTGCTGATACAGTCAGATCCCTACAATACTCTTGAAATATGAGTCTTGTCTACCACATATTGAATCATAGAATCATAGAATGGTAATCATCTGTTGGTGGATGCAGTTGTAACCCCAGAAATGACTGTGGTTAACTAGTGTCTGTGTTGATAGGAGTCAATGCTTTCACTTGTAGTGGAAACTGTGTAAAAATGAGAGGCTAGAACACAAACATTGCACAGAGGTTGTGCTGTCCTCTTGGGAAGTGTCCCCTTGCAGCACATCTTGCAGTGGATCCAGCCACGACAGGTTGGTTTGGGGTGGGGGGGTGGGGGTGAGGAATTTCAACACTTACAGAATAATAGAATGGTAAGGTTGGAAGGGACCTCAAAGATCATCCAGTTCCAACCCCCTGCCACAGGCAGGGACATCTCCCACTAGCACAGGTCACTCAAGGCCTCATCCAACCTGGCCTTGAACACCTCCAGGGAGGGAGCTGCCACAGCCTCCCTGGGCAGCCTGTGCCAGTGTCTCACCACCCTCACTGCAAACAACTTCCTCCTAACATCCACTTTCAATCTCTTCTCTGCCACTTCAAACCCATTGCCCCTTGTCCTGTCATTGCAAGACCTTGTCAATAGTCCCTCCCCAACCTTCCTGTAGCCCCCTTCAGATACTGGAAGGCTACTACAAGGTTTCTGGAAGCCTTCTCTTCTCCAGGCTGCAGAGTCCTAAATCTCATAGCTTGCCCTCATAGCAGAGCTGCTGCAGCCCTCTGAGCATCTTTGTGGCCCTCCTCTGGACCTGCTCGAACAGTTCCATGTCCTTCCTGTGCTGGGGGCTCCAGAATTGCACACAGGACTCCTGATGGGGTCTTATGAGAGACTTTCTTCACCCAAGCAGTTTTAACACATCAGTACAACCATGTCACAGCAAAGGAATGCTAACATGGCATGGATCTAAGCCATGGCTAGAACCAGCATCTCTCCATCTTTCCTCTGTACTTAGAGCCTTGGATTCATCCTCAGATCTTTTTGTATGGTGAAATACTGCAGTAAAAGACTGTGATCAGTGAACAGCTGCTCAGTTCCATGATACAAACACCCACATCAGCAAGAAGCAAAAGATTCCCATTACATTTACGCTGTTACAGATCTCTGAGAGGCCAAGGAAATGTGAAGTGTTTAAGGTGTTGAGTGAAAGCAGAACAGAGTCCCCTCCTCTTGGTGTTTCACCCTTATATCCCCAGCTATGGTAAACTCCATCCTCAGGATGTGTGAATTGTTAAAATCAAGCTAAGATGTGTGCAGCAGCAAGTGGGAGAGAAACAGCTAGCCCAGAAAGCAAGCACCCTCTGACACCTGGGCTTACTCGAGCTGCTCTCAGGTTGCACCAAGCTTCCTGCATCAGACTCCATTCTCATCCCACAAAACCATAAATAAACTTTGGAGCAGAGAGAGAGAGACTCTAATTCCCTGATTGCAATGGCAGACTCTATCAGACAATACAAAACTGCACCTGAATTCATGCTCACATATCCTTCACCCCCACTCCCCAACAGCAAGACAGCAGACTGAGACCGCTACATCTTCCCCTAATAAATCTAACCACTTCAGGAAAATTCCTGCCACGGAGGAGGAGGACAGAGGTTTGATCTGAGCAAATGAATAGTTCCTGGTCATCTGCTCAGTCTATTAGCAGCCAGACTGTGCTGCATTAGTTAGCTGACCTGGGTGCATGCCTGGAATATTATCACAAATTGATCTCCATCCAAAGATGACACCAAATATTTCTAAGTATGGGGAGGAGTTCTGGCAGAAGAGCGTGAATAAAGAGTTGCTAATTTTCCATATGAGGAAAATGTCTTTTCTTTACCTCTGACACTCAGTCATCAAGTTTCTAAGGTCAAAATCCACAGAAAAAGTTCACTGCTCTGGTGGTTTGGATCACTTCAAAATGATGGCCTGAGGCTTGAGTTTTCCAAAGCCATGCTGCCTTTCCAGTTATTTTAGGATAAGGTTTTCCCATAGAATCAGTACTTCTCAGTGACGAGAAATGCCTTTGACGTAGCTAAAAAGCTTGTCACTGCCAGTATGTTATTAACCAAACCACAGTGCAGACAGCAAACTCAAAAGGAGTGGCAGAACCTTTTTTTCTGTGACTGCACAACACCTTGCACTGCAGAAGCCTGCTCTGTGCTACAGCCCATGGGACATTCCTGAAATAATGGTTTGTAACAGCAGCTCCACAAACAGCAAGGAGAAATGTACAAAGAGTGGCACTCTGATTCTGGTGACAGCATTCCTCTGAACATACCCACGGCGCAGCACAGCTACCTCAGGCTCTGCTCTGTAACCTGCACTGCTGGGGTCAGGCCGCTGATGGAAGGAGTTCAATGGAACTGAGTCTTGCTCCATATTTAACCAATGCAATAATCAGTAAATGTGATACATCCTTGGGTAATGTGCTCAGTGTTATGCTTGGAAGTCAGTGAAACATCCTGGATATAGACATGTCCTCTCTTCCCAACCATGGAAATAAGTTTTTTCCCTTCCTTTATATTCTCTCTGTGGCTTATCTAGTCACTTTTGCTGAATACAACACACACTTGATTTGGTTCACAGCCTCAAAGCTTTTATGTGGCTCCTGCTCCACTCCAGGAATCTTGCAAATAAATTGCTGTACAGGATCTGTTTTAGCAAAAGCATTTGTTTGTTTTCAAACCAGATACTCAACTAAATGTTGAGGATGATCAGAGGGCTGGAGCAGCTCTGCTATGAGGGCAAGCTATGAGATTTGGGGCTCTGCAGCCTGGAGAAGAGAAGGCTTCCAGGAGACCTGATAGTAGGCTTCCAATATCTGAAAGGGGCTACAGGAAGGCTGTGGAGGGACTATTGACAAGGTCTTGTAATGACAGGGCGAGAGGCAGTGGGTTTAAACTGGCAGAGGGAAGATTTAGACTGGATGTTAGGAGGAAGTTGTTTGCAGTGAGGGTAGCGAGACACTGGCACAGGTTGCCCAGGAAGGTTGTGGCTGCTCCCTCCCTGGAGGTGTTCAAGGCCAGGTTGGAGGAGGCCTTGAGTGAGCTGTGCTAGCGGGAGGTGTCCCTGCCTATGGCAGGGGGTTGGAACTGGATGATCCTTGAGGTCCCTTCCAACCTTACCATTCTATGATTCTAAACGAAAAAGATGTAGGTCTATGCTTTCTCCCAGGATGTTTGGGTTCCAGTAGTTGTTTGCTGCTGTATGTTTAAAGATTAAGGGGTCAGGGGACAGAGCAGAACCTGCAGAGTGAGCCCTGCTCCCACTTTTATTTGATCTGTATTTACAACACTGACCCTCCCTCAGATGAGGGGAGAGGAAAGTTCTGTGCCCTACCAACACATCCTCTGTGCACATCAACATCTCACCCTGGTTTCAATCAGAGAAGTACACACATTGCCAGAGCAGCTGATCTGTCCTGCTCTTAAACACCTGTTTTGTAAGAAGAGTTGTGCCTTCAAAGTGCTCTCTGTGGACTGAAAGGCAATATGAACAATTAGTTCACACGAAGATTAATTTTGGATCAATTAGTTCTTTTCCCAATATTTTCCTGCACTCTTTTAGTCTGTAGAAATGAAACAGGTCTGATTTGCACCTGGTACATATCTAATCTGAGCTCCTGCTCCTGCTCCTGCTCCCACCCAGCCTAGAATCTCCAAAACTGCTACTGACTGGAAAACTGATCAGAAAGGCTCCTGGACAGTTCAGCCTTTTTAAAAGTTACCTTTTTATCTGCTATTTTCTAAACCATGGATACCCATTGACAGCTTAAAGAAGGTTTCTTTTTCACACCTCAATATGCCAAATACAAAATGAGAATAAAGATACTGAAACTGGGGTCTGATTTGAAGATCTTGCAGCCTGCAAGACCCAGAGGCTGTTACTCTTAGGAAAGCAATAGGCAAAAGTAGCAGAATGAGATTTAAAATCAATGATTTCAAATGACTGATCAGACAACATTGTTCAGAGACCTGATGAGAAGGAATGAGAGCTTCTAAAACATGAAAGCTCAGACCTCAGGACCTTAGAGGACAAAGATACTGCCTGGTGCACAAAAGGAAGCCATGTTGAAAAACAACCTTGTAAATAGCACTACCGTAATAAAAAACGATGGGAAAAGGTACAGAATAGAAGTGCTGGAGCCAAGGGACATGGGCTAGATCTGGTGGCAGGCGTAACCCTAAGTCAGGGTCAGGAAATAAAGTTCACAGTCTAAGCACAAAGTTCACAGTCTAAGCACACTCTGGTTCCATCACACCTTGAGCACACACAGGGGAAATCGCTTGCAGAAAGGAAGTGCAGGTTTGGTTTATGCTATGATAACAGTAACCAGAACATCTCATAATTTCCCCTGTGCTGCAGCAATGAAACCAGCTCCTCCAGGAGAACAGCAGGGTAACGATTATTTTAACTGGCTAAAAAAAAAAAAAAAATTGATCTGATGCTTCCTTCTTGATGTCTTTTTATATACCTTACAGTTAGCCTTCATCAGGGCTACAACTTCCACTTCCCAGTGTCACAGTATCACAGTCTCACAGTATCACCAAGGTTGGAAGAGACCTCAAAGCTCATCAAGTCCAACCCATCACCACAGACCTCAAGACCAGACCATGGCACCAAGTGCCACGTCCAAACCCACCTTGAACACCTCCAGGGACGCTGACTCCACCACCTCCCTGGGCAGCCCATTCCAGCAGTCAGTGACTCTCTCAGGCAAGAACTTTCTGCTCACCTCCAGCCTAAACTTCCCCTGGTGCAGCTTGAGACTGTGTCCTCTTGTTCTGGTGCTGCTTGCCTGAGAGAAGAAGGTAACCTCCTCCTGGCTACAAGCACCCTTCAGGTAGCTGTAGACAGCAAGAAGGTCTCCCCTGAGCCTCCTCTTCTGCAGGCTAACCAATCCCAGCTCCCTCAGCCTCTCTTCATAGGGCTGTGCTCAAGGCCTCTCCCCAGCCTCATTGCCCTTCTCTGGACATGCTCAAGTACCTCAATGTCCTTAAATTGAGGGACCCAGAACTGGACACAGGACTCAAGGTGTGGCCTAAGCAGTGCAAAGTACAAGGGCAGAATGACCTCCCTGCTCCTGCTGGCCACACTATTCACTGGAACACCTTCAGCACAAGGCAATTTCATACTGACAGAAAGACACTCAACAGCAAGGCACTTAAATTAGTACTTAATGTTATCATTAGTCTGGCAAAATCAAGGAGACAGATAGCTCAAACTCAGCAGAAAATGATGATGCTACTTCATAGCCACCCCAGAACACTCCTACAATAGCAATAACATATGTACATTATAGATTACCAATCCTACAACAGCAGAACTGGTATCTCTCTTAATCAGCTGCTGAATTATTCTTAACCAGTCCCTAAATTAAACATTTAAATAGACAATCCTATAGAGAATGCTTTAGGAGTGGGTTTATGAGGTCTTATGAACCTTATGTGCAGCACTACAGAGAACCAAAGGTTTCTACTTTGCTTTGGCTAAGATTGGTTAGACTCAGAATTCCTGGAGGCTGAGGCTGAGGCACCTGAAGAAGTTCAGCTCCTCTCATGCTCCCCTGTATGATCAGAGGGCTGGAGCAGCTCTGCTATGAGGACAGGCTGAGAGAGTTGGAGCTCTTCAGCCTGGAGAAGAGAAGGCTTCCAGGAGACCTGATAGTAACCTTCCAGGATCTGAAGGGGCCTACAGGAAGGCTGGGGAGGGACTATTGACAAGGTCTTGCAATGACAGCACAAGGGGCAGTGGGTTTGAAGTGGCAGAGGGGATATTTAGACTGGATGTTAGGAGAAAGTTCTTTCCAGTGAGGGTGGTGAGACACTGGCACAGGTTGCCCAGGGAGGTTGTGACTGCTCCCTCCCTGGAGGTGTTCAAGGCCAGGTTGGAGAAGGCCTTGAGTGACCTATACTAGTGGGAGGTGTCCCTATCTATGGCAGGGAGTTGGAACTAGATGATCTTTGAGGTCCCTTCCAACCTTACCATTCTATGATAAAGAAGGAGGAGAAAAGAGCAGACCTAAGCGTAGGACAGTGGCAGAAGTGGGAGCAGAAAGGCAAGTGTAGCCTGAACATCAAATCAGTGACTTCAGAGGCAGACCCACAAGCCTGAACGAAACTAGGGCTGCAGAACCCCAACTCTCTCAGCCTGTCCTCATAGCAGAGCTGCTGCAGCCCTCTGAGCATCTTTGTGGTCTCCTCTGGACTTACTCCAACAGTTCCATGTCCTTCCTGTGCTGGGGGCTCCAGAACTGCACACAGGACTCCAGGAGAGGTCTGACAAGGGCAGAGCAAAGGGGCAGGATCCCCTCCCTTGCCCTGCTGCCCACACTGCTCTTGTTGCAGCCCAAGACTCAGTTGGCTGTCAGGGCTGTGCAGGCAGGATTTACAAAGTGCACCTCAGGAGAGTATGCAGTGTTCTGAAGAGTTCACTGTTCACTTGGTCCCTCCAGGCAATGCCTGAAAGAAAGGGATACTTCAAGCTATCTATGGCTTGGGGCACAAGAGGCAGGCTTGCTCTGGGTCAAATAGGAAGATTTGAATCCCACCTGAGTCATCACAGTCACAGAAATACTCCTTTGCCTTATTGCATCTCTTTTAATCTAAATCTCATTATCTTTACCTTTTCTTTCCTTGTAGGTATCAGCTGCCATTAGTTTACAGCATTAAACATACTTAGAAATAAAAATTAAACAGCCAATTATTAATTTATTGCCTGCATCTCTCCCTCACAGGAATTTCCTAGTTTCACTGTGAACACAAAAGTACTGCATCTAGTGTCACAGACAATATGCAGTGTTGGTGGGGAACACTTCAGAAGTAAGATGTGACTTCATAAAATCTTTATAGTATTGGTACAGAGAAAGCTTTCTTTAAAAAAAGACTGACTCAATCCCCCAGTTCTCATGCACCTGTGGAGTGGAAAGTTCTCTGGATTGCTCCTGAGTGCCAGGAATGTTTTTTTACCCACTTACATTTTGGTGCCTTTCATCTCAACTTCTTTCTGAAGTTGATCATCCCTGTGGTGCCTAAATGAAAGATGACAGTGAACCCATGGGGAAAATAAGGCTGATGAAATGCAAAGTAGAGCTATTTATGCTGAGTCTGTTTGCAAAGTACATTTCAAACTTCCTTGATTGTTCAGTAACAACCAATGTTTGGGGGGATGGGGCAAGCCAATATTTGCATTTGATATTTCTGAATACCTCACACTCTTCTTTCTCCCCTGGCTCTGTGAATCACAATTATAGAATTATAGAATGGTAAGGTTGGAAGGGAGCTCAAGGGTCATCCAGTTCCAACCCCCTGCCATAGGTAGGGACACCTCCCACTAGCACAGGTCACTCAAAGCCTCATCCAACCTGGCCTTGAACACCTCCAGAGAGGGAGCAGCCACAATCTCCCTGGGCAACCTGTGCCAGTGTCTCACCACCCTCACTGTAAAGAACTTCCTCCTAACATCCAGTCTAAATCTCCTCTCTGCCAGTTCAAACCCGTTGCCCCTTGTCCTGTCTTTACAAAACCTTTTTTTTTTTTCTTTTTTTTTTTTTCATTTAACTTGAAGATCTGAGTGATACCTAAAGCTCTGCAGGAAACATAACTTGCATCTTTGGGATGCACAGACAGGAGAGGGAAAGGGTTGGAAAGGGTGAGTTTGGGCAAACCATCCTCTCAGCCTACAGGAGATAAACGTCAGCTGCTCAGATTTTGAGGCATATTGCTGTGGCTGCTGTGGGAGCCTCACATTGATGCTGTCAGCATCATACTCCTGTTGCCCATTGAAATGAATTACTTTGCTTTGAAGTATTACCATGGCTGCTGCCCTTTCCAAACACATCTTGTCCTCCTTAGCAGAAGACATCAGCTGTGAAGTGCTACTCCAGGGCTGGCCACCTCCAGGCAAGGCTGGGGAACAGCCAGCAAAGCCCTCTGCCATACACTGAGTCCAGCATGTGTTTGGCCAGCATTTTAACAGTAAAGAGCCAAATACTGACTTGTCCAGAGCCTGTACCATGCCTTGCTCTTTGCTGGCCCAAATCAACATTATGTAAAAATAAAAAATTATCCAAAGGAGAAAAGATCAATAAAATCCAGAGAAAAGTCACTTAATATTTCACTTTGGAAGTGTGACTGGAGGACCCACCTGCAAACCCAAACAGATGGAGCTCTCACAAGTATAAATCTGTGAGCTCAGTGCAGCACAGTGAGGCAGGCAGGAAAGCACAAGAAAACTCCTGTGCTGTTGACAATCTGACATTCTGCCTCGGCTCCACACATTGCATAAATCAGGAGGGGCAGGCTTCCTCCCGCTGTTTGCACGGAGGGAGTCTTGCTAATTTTTCACATCTAGCATTACCAGCACAGCAGTAAGAGGGTGAGAGCCACCAGGCACACAGAGCAACAGCTTTGCAGCTCTCAGGCTCAAGGCTTCCCCACAGCGGTGGCTCCGTGCTTAGGAGCACTCGAAGCGCATCCCTAATGATCCCACCCAGCCCTAGCAGTCGGCGGTTTGGTGCTGGCTGTCAGGTGGACCAGCTGCCTTGCTGTGCACCGAGAATTGCCCGAAACTTATGAATGGAGCCCCTTTGTGGCATCCTCGCTGTCTTCACCGTAATTATTAGACCTTTGTGATAAGCAGAAAGAAATCCAGCGACAGCTCTGCAGTTTCTTTGGTGACAGGAGAGGAGAGAAATGAAGCAGTGCGTCCACAGTTGCTCCCATGGCACTGCATCTGCTCTCACTCAGACTCTTCTATCCTGTATTTAAGATCCTGCAGATGACAGGGTCCCCAAGCAGGCAGAACTGGCAAAATGAATTAGACAACTCCAAATTTAGAAGGTAGCTCTGTCCCCCTGGAGCAGTCCTGTCTTGTTCCTAGATGCACAGCAAAGCCATTGCTATTTCTCCCCAAGGTAGGCTAAGCAACTAGACCTCACTGAGATCTGTTTCCATGTTTATTCTGGGTCTGACACAGTCAGGCACTATAAGGATGTCTATATAAGCATGGTAGCTCCAGGCTCCCTGTTGTCTAAATATCCCTGAAGGCAGGAAAGCTGCATCAGCTGGCAGGGAAACTGGAGCCCAGCAGTGGGAAGAGACCTGAATTCAAGCCCAGTGCTACAGGAATTATTGACGTAAGACCCCAGGCTGTGGTGCAGACAACTACACCAGAAAGTAGCACAGCCAAGAAAAGTAGTAGAGCCTGATTGTCATATTTGCATGAAGCTGAGAAAGTATGCTCCAGTAATATCCTGGTGCACTTTGCTGGTCTAAGGCTCATCCAAAGGGCCTCTTTTTGCTTCAAACCACACAAGCAATTATTTGCTCACAATGTAAACTATTCAGCTCTAAACTTTCTGAATTAGCAACCCATTGATCATCAAGCAGGGCATAAGAAATATCATCTCAAACTATACAAGCTCTTGAAATGCATGGTGAAAGAAAAGCAGACAAAGAAAACCATTGGGCAGCCTTCCCGTGAGGGTCGACGTTACTTAGCCTGATGCCTGCAGTGCAGCACAGACCTCCCTGCTCCTTGGCTGAAAGGCAGCAACCCAACTCATGAGCCAATTTCTTCCACAGGAACAGGCACCAGAGGGGAACACCACATACTTCCTCAGTTTGTTGCAGTAACTTCTAAACACATCACTGTGAAACCAAACTGTGGCCCTGAAATTGTGTGTGAATGAAGGTAAATCACCACTCCGAGCATGCAAACAGCAAACCTGCTTGTGAGATTTATTGTTGTCAAGCTGGGCAATTACAGCATGGAGTCAGCTTTGTGTTTTAATAAATGAAGTACCAAAGCTTTTTCCCAAAGAAAGAGGCAAAGAAAGAATTAAGTCAGACTTAATCTGATCCAGATGGGCTGCACCAGGTTTTACCCAGCGTGGTACTGGTTTGATAAGAGAGCAGGGTCTTCATCCCAAAAGCTGCCCCCCTGCCTGAGGAAATAACATGCTTTAGAATCCAATTGCAAGGAGAAGCAGTGGATTTTTAAATGACACAAATTAAGAATTAATTAGCTCTTTGGGGTTGGGGTGGGTTTTGTTGTTGTGGTGTGATTGGTTTTGTGCTCAGGCGATTAACTGCCAGCAGGGTGATGACCAGCAGAAATAAGCTCTGCTGCAGCCCCACGAAATGGCAGGGGTGGATAACAGTATGGAAACAGCTGGTGGTGAGAAGCTCCAGTACAACTTAAAGAAAGGTGAGAACATCCTCTCTGACTTGCCTAATCTGTAAGAGAAAACCAGGGACACCTTCTGCCCAAGTAACTGAAATGTGACAGAGCTACACTGCGTTCTGTACTCTTCTTCCCCTCTGAACAAGTGCAAGAGACATATAGAAGCACCTTCATCAATCAAACACTGCCTGCTGAGGAGCACAGCCTAGCTTGCTTGACTTCTCTCACAGGGACACACACAGCCCTGTCCTGGCCAAAGGCACTACTAAATCCTGCTTTGGTCCTTCACCCACTCCCACAGATCTGGTGTCTGCCCACAACTGTGCTCTGAGTCAGCCTCCCCCCAAGGATCAGGCAGACTGCTCCTATCCAACTGCTCATGTACCAAACAGCTTGAGTCCAGGTCAGAGGTCCAACATCTGGGTTATTCTGCTCCTGCTTGTGTTTTGTCTTTTGTAGTGATAAGATGGTGTAGACAGAACCTGCCAGAAACACAAGTATGACCCACCTCTGTCCCAGCTTAGGTCACCTTCCTGCACCTCAGTGTAGACACTGAGCAGCTCTTCCTTTCTCCTCTCCTATATGCCCTTCTTACTGAGATGTTTCTCTTAGGGACACTGAGTCCCTTTTCTCATTTTCACACCCTGATCCCACTACCACAACATTTCTAGAAACTCCTACACAGAAGTGTGGATACCCACACATTAAGAAAGCAACTCAACTGTGCTGGGCCAGAGCACAGGAGGATGGGGACAAATGGTACCAAACCCTGGCAACTGATTTTCCATTAGCACCAATGAAAATCTATTTCCTAAGATGCCCCAGGCTTGGCACTTTCTGAGTTCTGTCATTGCCTTCATCTTCTTTCTTGCCCCATAACTGGCCATCATTTTCTTGCCTTGCTACTCATCTCAAGTGTTCAGGGTCACAAGTAAATGAGACACATCTGCTTTCCATTTCAAGCAGGGAGGAAATATTTGTGCTGCAGGAGAACCTGTGGTTTTGCTTGCAGCATCAGAGGAGGCCATTCAACATTCAGCAGGAGGCTCCAGGGCACCTGCAGTCAGTGAGCTGGGCTAGATCAACTTCTCTGGATTTAAGTGGCTGGCAGCAAGCCACTAATTGTGTTTGAGTTTTTGCCTTCAGAAGGTGGCTTCACTCCACTGGAGCTCAGCATCAAGGGGCTAGATGGAAGGAAAACAGCAAGGCATCACCACTGTGAACCCCGTGTTCTGACATGCTAGTTAAGTTCTAAATTATGGTTTTAATTACTTGGCATGATTTATTGAGACAGTCTCTCAAGGTCACAAAGCACCTCAAAGTGACACAACTTGCCTGCCAGCTTGAGTCTCTGCCACTGAAGAGATCCTCTTCTGCACAGTTGTACTCTTTGTGCCTCCTCCCACATTATCCAGCATCTTTGTGGTTGGATGGGCTCAGACTTAGCACTTGAGGTCCCTCTGGGGGCTAATTTGGTAGCTCTCAGCCAAGACTCAAAGGTCAAGGTTTGGAGACAGTGAAGTTGTACTGAGGGCTGAGGTTTCTAGGCATGTGTAGAACAGATCTGCCAAAGCAGCAGTTTAAAAAACACTCCCATTGATAACTCAGTGATAAAGAAATGGGAAAACTGAGATGTGATCAGGTAGGAGCAAAAAGGAGCGAAAAAAACTATGCTGCTGGGATGTCTCTTATGCAGACGGTTCATGCAGCATGACACAGCTGTCTGGAACAGACCTGCAAATCCACTGAACCAGCCTTAAATAACCCAAAGGATGGTCAAGGCCCTACCCAGTGATATTTGGCCAGGAGAGCTGTAAAGGAAGACTCACTAATTTTAAGTGTCCAGCAAGGGAACTCCCTTGCTCTGCGCTCAGTGCATAAGGATGTATTAGTGCACCACCAGTTAGAGCTGCTAAGGAATTGGTGCCCTTCCTATGGCAAAGCAGTGAAATGTGGCAAGGAAGAGACTGTGGAATCCAACCCTGATGCTTTTTAAGGTTTCTATAAATAATTAAGAGAACTCATTAATTAATAAAAAAGAAAGTGAAATTGAAAAAGCAGGAGAAGAGGAGCAATGAATACCCATTGGGGGATAGTAAGTATGTCCTGCACTGCAGCTTACACAGACTGAAGTCTTTTAGGGAGAGTTAAAGTGGCTTTGTGGTTTGAGCCAGAGAAACAAATCTTAGCTGGAAGCAAAATCTTCTGGGAATAGCTTCCTAAATCCAACTTACACTTGGGAAGATTTTTCAAGATTTACACACTCAAGTGAGAACAACGTGGGATATACAGAGCTGCAGCTGTGTATTTCCTAAATAGATGAGGTAGGAGAAAAAAAAAAAAGGTGCCTGAGGTTGGCTTCCACCAACAAGTCATTGGGGAAGAGATAAAACACAGCAATGCAGAGAAAACATCTTTCATTAATTAGATCATTATTAGCCTCCTCTGACTCAAACGTGGGCAGCTTTGAAACTCTGGCTGCTATCAAAGAAAAGATTTACAGAAGTTCCACAAAGACAGAAAGAAACAATAAAGTCTGGCAATATCCCAGTGGGCTAAGGCTTGGTAGAGTACACTGACTGCAAGTGACTAATTACAGCAGCTTTGAAACCAGAAGCTTGAAACTGCGCTCAACAGCAGCGCGGTGCTTTGGGCCACGGCTTCAAACACAGAGCAGAAACGTGCCAAACAGAGACACCCAGGCCCAGGCAAACCATTCCAAAAGGAAACTAGGAAATTGCAGGTGCAGCTGAATGCTTGTGAGTGCACAATTACCCAGTGGGTGTTTGCAACTGTGTATTTCATGCGCGTAATTACCTCTTTGCACTCCTGCCCGAGCAGTTCTGTGTGCTGCTTTAAATGCCTGTCTCTAAGAGTATGACCTTGGGGGTCTGAGAACACAGAACTGGCCCCAAATGCTGATCTGAATGTCTAGCAGGCATCAGTTTTTGTTTTTTTTTTAAGCAGGGGAAAGGGATGCTTTATCTCATATTACCTGACACACTGCCTGACATGAAATTGGTACTTTGCTGCTGATGACTTCTCATCCCCTGAATATTTCCCTTGGAAGTTTTGGCATGCAGCTGGTGAGCCGTGCAGCACAAGAGAAGGGAGAGAGGTCTGCCTGCTCTACAGGAAGAAAATGCAGAGAAAAAAAGTATTAAATGAGGTTGAAGCCTGTGATCTTGCCAAATCAAGAAAATGGAAGGTAATACAGGTAGCTGTGCTAAAGGGCTATCTTTTGCTGTCAAGCTGCCTGACATTTGCTCTGGTTTCAAATACTTATACTACGCTGTGAAATATCCTTTGGATTTTACTGTCAGTATCTCTGCAGAGCTTCAGGCTCTGTGAGTGGGTGGGTGGAAGGAGGATGGATGAGTATAGAATCATAGAATCATAGAATGGTAAGGTTGGAAGGGACCATAAAGATCATCTCGTTCCAACCCCGTGCTATAGGCAGGGACACCTCCCACTAGCACAGGTCACTCAAGGCCTCATCCAACCTGGCCTTGAACACCTCCAGGGAAGGAGCAGCCACAACCTCCCTGGGCAACCTGTGCCAGTGTCTCACCACCCTCACTGCAAACAACTTCCTCCTAACATCCACTTTCAATCTCCCCTCTGCCACTTCAAACCCATTGCCCCTTGTCCTGTCATTGCAAGCCCTTTTCAATAGTCCCTCCCCAGCCTTCCTGTAGGCCCCCTTCAGAAACCTTCTCTTCTCCAGGCTGCAGAACCCCAAGCACTCTCAGCCTGTCTTCAGAGCAGAGCTGCTGCAGCCCTCTCAGCATCTTTGTGTCCTCCTCTGGACCTGCTCCAACACTTCCATGTCCTTCCTGTGCTGGGGGCTCCAGAACTGCACACAGGACTCCAGGTGGGGTCTGAGGAGAGTAGAGTGAAGGGGCAGAATCCCCTCCCTTGCCCTGCTGGCATCCATCCTCTACTGCTTGCCCCACAGAGCCTACCCAGTGTGGTGGCTGTGCAGCAGGGACCATAACACAGCCTCCATGGGAAAGAATTATGCTAAACTCTGCTAAAAAAGCCTCTCCTACAAAACAAACACAATGTACATTTGATGCAAAGTGTATTTCAGTAGAGGTAAAAGCAGGGAATAAGAAGACAATATCCTAAATAAAACTTCTACTTCATACTTAGGAGCCTACATGGCTCTGTACCATGACAGGTATTAATACACTGAGTAAGCTATACACTAATAGTAAAGAAATCTTCCCTAGTGCAGGGCCAGCAAAACTCTTATTTCTGCATTTTACTTCCCCAGTGTAGGATGATAGAATCATTATGGTTAGTAAACACATCTAAGGTCGTCAAGTCCAACCATCAAGACTCAAAGCTATGACAACTTTCAAATATGCTCCACCACCAGGTTTTAGTGCTCTAACTCCACTGGACTGGCATCCCAAACTCACAGAAAATGATACTAATCCTAAACTATGTGTATGATGTAACTAAAGTGTTGGGGGAAGGAGGTTGAAGCTTATTTGTTTTACCCTACTTGTATTGCCAGCAGCCTGCTGTGCCTTCCAAGACAGTGGCAAAAGAAGGGAACAGCACTTGAAGAAATCATGCAAACAAATGGATCCTAACAGCAGCAAAGTTCCATAGTTATTCATTAGTACTCCACAGTGCAAAAATGTGAGAGTTGATGGATGAAATGAAAATATATATTTATATTTAAAGAGATATTGCCACCTGGGAAGTGGAAAAAACCTCATCTCTATCCAAGGCTGCAATGATTTGTTAATATAAGTGACCAACAGCAATAGGTTTGTATCAGTTTTACATCTAATTTGAACTTTCAGGTCTCAATCAATGTACTCATTAAATAATATAATAGATTTACATATTTTAATTATATTTTATGGACTCTGAACATAATGTAATTAAAAGAGGATTGTGGGGGGTTTTTTTCAGTAGAGATGATTAATGAAGAGGGCAGCAGACACTCTGCACAGCCATTGTGAGCAAAAGGCTTCTATGTGGTGTGAGCTGACTCCTGAGAAGCAGCAGGTGATTCACCTACAGGTACAACCATGTGCATTAAACAATTGAAACACTGAACTGAGGCAACCAGAGGCCAGAGAGGAGGTGCAAATTCCTCTGGTTCTTAGCTGCTCCCTTAACAATCAGTTAGACCAGAATCACAGAAACATGCAGGCTGGCAAAGCCTCTCAGGATCACCAAGCCTAACCTAGAACCCTGCTCTACAAGATTCACCTTAAACCACAGCCCCAAGCACCACATCCAAACCACCTTTAAACACATCCAGGGTTGGGGACTCCACCACCACCCTGGGCAGCTCATTCCATTCCCTGACCACTCTCTCTGTGGAAAACTTTTTTCCTAATGTCCTAATTTTTCTAAACCTCCCCAGCCTCAGCTTGAGGCCATTTCCCGTTGTTCTGTCTCAAATCAGCACCAGGCCTCTCCACAATGCCCCTTCAGGTAGTTGTAGACCAGAAACACAGCAAGACTTTATCTCTGAAAAGCACAACCTGGAGAGCTGTGTATTCACTGAGCAGGCTTGTGTGAAACACAAAAGATACTTGAGGTCTTGTGCCAGGGACCTATCCAGGTGGTATTCCTTAGACCAAGCCCTGCTCCTGCACGTGTTCAGCTGTGTTGTGAGAAACTCAGCCCTGCAAGATGGAGAATGAACTTGACCAAGATCCCACAGCATGCAGGGACAGAACCAGGACAAGGCTCCCTATGTCCATCCTCCTCCTGCTGTTAGGCTGAAAGAATGATTCAACCAAAGGCTGCTGTGGCCAAAAGTGCTTTCCCAACCCTATCAGAGCAGCTAATAAAACTTAGTCAATCTTTCTGCAAGCCTTGCATCTCTCAGATCCTGTAACAGTCACAGCTATAACAGCAGCACTGCTGCTTCTGTGTTTAAGTACTACTTATAAGTAAAATGCAGCTCCCTTGAACCAAGGTCAAATTCTTCTGAACTACATCCCCAAGAGCTTTAGCAACCAAAGTGACTACTGAAGATAGGAAGCAAAGAAGATTTGAAATAAAAATTGGAGTGAAAACACAGAGGAAAGGAGGTCAGCATTGCCAACTCTCTTGACTCCCCTAAAAGGCTTTGATACTTCATGTTGCCTCTTCAGCTTCAACTATTTGGTTTTGTGAGAAAAAAAAAAAAAAAAACCAAAACAAAGTTTTTAGACCTCATGACCGTGGAGAGACAGCTGAAAACCCCTAGAAAGCAAACAGAAAGACTCCAAAATTCATACTTAAAGCAGCCCAAGGACGTTCTAGTCTCAGCTAAAGCCTCCTGGTACTACTAATGTATAAAACACTACCACAGTGCATAACAACTAAATACCAAACAATCACTTGTCTGGTGATTTGTTGGCCACTAGCATTTCAGAGCCTCTATAGGATGATTTAGTAGTCAATCCTCAATTACCCTCCAGCTTTCTTTTCTCCTTGTATTAACCCATTCTCTAGCATCTCTATCAATAACATGTCAATAGAGCTCTATAACAACCACAAAATCCATGATGTGAGATATTTTACAGTTTTGAGACCCTTTCACTGAATTAGGGAAATAATTCATTGTTCTATTTACCTTTCTACTTCTTTTAAACCAGCTGTGCCCTCTGTACCCTTCGCTGCTGTGAGCTGCACCACCTTCCTCTCTTCCCTTCAGAGTGGCTCAGACAGCAACTGGTTTGAACCACTGCAAGGTCTGGGGAAGGCAAAGGCTGCAAGATTTGGGGAGGGTAAAAATCTGTGTTGCAGGTAGAGGCCAGTGAAGAGTCAAATACTGGTTTGTGCAGAGCCTGTACCATGCCTTGCACTCCACTGGCTCTTCCATTATATCACAAAGTATCACAGTATCACAGTATCACCAGGGTTGGAGGTTGGAAGAGACCTCAAAGATCATCAAGTCCAACCTGATGTCACAGACCTCAAGACCAGACCATGGCACCAAGTGCCACATCCAAACGCTCCTTGAACACCTCCAGGGACAGTGACTCCACCACCTCCCTGGGCAGCCCATTCCAGTAGCAATTCTAGGGGAGAAGGACCAATAGCTCTTCCATTCTAGGGGAGAAGGACCAGGATGCCAAAGAATTTATCTGACTGTCATCAGTGCTTAGGAGACCAGGGGAGGAGAGTGTGACACTGCCTCAACCCTCCTGCTGACTTGATCTCCAGGTTTTTTTGTTACATCACTATACAGTATGTTGGCCTTTAGGTCATGGAAGGATGCCGTGGGAGAAGCAACTAGTGATTGAATTCATAGAATCATAGAATGGTAAGGTTGGAAGGGACCTCAAGGATCAGCCAGTTCCAACCCACTGCCATAGGCAGGGACACCTCCCACTAGTACAGATCACTCATTGCCTCGTCCAACCTGGCCTTGAACACCTCCAGGGAGGAAGCAGCCACAACCTCCCTGGGCAACCTGTGCCAGTGTCTCACCACCCTCACTGCAAACAACTTCCTCCTAACATCCACTTTCAATCTCCCCTCTGCCAGTTCAAACCCTTTGCCCCTTGTCCTGGCATTACAAGACCTTGTCAATAATCCCTCCTCAGCCTTCCTGTAGCCCCCTTCAGATACTGGAAGGTCTCCTGGAAACCTTCTCTTCTCCAGGCTGCAGAGCCCCAACTCTCTCAGACTGTCCTCATAGCAGAGCTGTTGCAACCCTCTGAGCATCTTCATGGCCTCCTTTGGACCCGCTCCAACAGTTCCATGTCCTTCCTGTGCTGGGGGCTCCAGAACTGCACACAGGACTCCAGATGGGGTCTGAGGAGAGTAGAGCAAAGGGGCAGAATCCCCGGGCTTGCCCTGCTGCCCACACTGCTCTTGCTGCAGCCCAGCACACAGGTGCTGTGTGCTGCACTCACACTGCAGGCTCATGTTGAACTTTTCACCCCAGACCCCAAGGTCCTTTTCCTCAGGGCTGCTCTCAGCCATTTCCCACCCAACCTGGATTTGTGCTTGGGATTGTGCCTACCCAGGTGCAGGACCTTGCACTTGACCTTGTTGAGTTTCATGAGATTGGCCTGGGCACAACTCTGCAGCCTGTCCAGGTCCCTCTGGATGGATCCCTGCCCCCTAGCAAATCAACTGTGCAACACCGCTTGGTGTCATCTGCCAACTTGCTGAGGCTGCACCTCTGTTATCTTCTAGCCTCATGAACCCTTTCTCTATCACATAACAAGTTTGTTTTCATCTTTAAATAATTCCTTGTTACTGTTCCAAATACCACTTGCCCTCAATAGGCACATAAATGACAACCCAGTTTCCCTGCTTCTTCTGAGAAGAATTTTAAGTTAGATGTAAAATATAACAGTAAAAAACATCTCTGGTAGTGCTGTTTTCATCTGAGCCTTCAGTGTCTGGAATTTGATTCAGTTTTTTCAATGCTTCTTCTCAGAAGAATTTAAGTTAGATGTAAAATATAACTAAATCACAACAAGTGTACACAACTGTATGCAGTTCTGGAGCCCCCAGCACAGGAAGGACATGGAACTGTTGGAATGGGTCCAGAGGAGGCCACAAAGATGCTCAGATTCTGGGCTTATTCAGAACACTTAGGTGCTTCTTGCAAGCCACACTCAGGAAATTTCCTTTCTCAGCATGAAATCCCAATTTCCTGATTTACCATCATTTTCAGAAGCTCCCTTGTGGGGTTTTTTTTGTGTTTTGTTTTGATTTCCCATTGTATTTTTTCCTCCCTGTGAACTTTTAAGACTTCTGAAATGCAGGTAAGGGACAATTTTGGCTTGGCCTGGCACACAGACAGACAGCAGCAGTAAAAACACCTCTGGTACTGCTGTTTTCATCTGAGCCTTCAGTGTCTGGAATTTGATTCAGTTTTCCAGTGCAGGTAAGTCCAGTGAGACTCTCAATGTGTGTTACATCTCAACAACCCAAGCTGAGTCTCAGTTTAAACAAATCTGAACTGGGCTTCAGTCAACCCAACTGGGAAACCTGGGCAAACTATAAACCATGAATAGCATCTGTTGACTGCTTTGGAGTGTTTCACAGCAAGCATTCAGATACAGGGAGATTTTTCTTACTATTACTCAAGTGGAACTAGTCCTTCCACATCACTGTGATGTGCTCTACAACCTTAATTCATCTCTGTTACCTTCTAGCATCATGAACCCCTTCTTCATCACATAACAACTATGTTTTCATCTTTAAATAATCTAGTAAATAATTGCCCACATATTGAGGGCAATATGTGCTACTCGCCCTCAATAGGCACATAAATGACAATTCAGTTTCACTGCTTTTCTTGAGAAGAATTTTAAGTAAGATGTAAAATATAACTAAATCACAACAAGTGTACACAACTGTGTGCAGTTCTGGAGCCCTCAGCACAGGAAGGACATGGAAGTGTTGGAGTGGGTCCAGAGGAGGCCACAAAGATGCTCAGAGGGCTGCAGTAGCTCTGCTGTGAGGACAGGCTGAGAGAGTTGGGGCTCTGCAGCCTGGAGAAGAGAAGGCTTGCAGGAGACCTTAGAGTAGCCTTCCAGGATCTGAAGGGGGCTACAGGAAGGCTGGGGAGGGACTATTGACAAGGTCTTGCAATGACAGGACAAGGGGCAATGGGTTTGAAACGGCAGAGAAGAGATTGAAAGTGGATGTTAGGAGGAAGTTGTTTGCAGTGAGGGTGGTGAGACACTGGCACAGGTTGCCCAGGGAGGTTTTGGCTGCTCCCTCCCTGGAGGTGTTCAAGGCCAGGTTGGAGAAGGCCTTGAGTGAGCTGTGCTAGTGGGAGGTGTCCCTGCCTATGGCAGGGGGTTGGAACTGGATGATCCTTGAGGTCCCTTCCAACTTTAACATTCTATTATTCTATGGTTCTGTAAGTGTTGAAATTCTTCCCCCATCAAATCAACCTGTGGCGGCTGAAATAAACAATCACTGCAAGATATACTGCAAGGGGACACTTCCTAAGAGGACAGCACAACCTCTGTGCAATGCTTGTGTTCTAACCTCTCACTGGTACACAGTTTCCACTACAAGTGAAAGCATTAACTCCTTCCAACACAGACACCAGTTAACCAAGGTCGTTTCTGGAGTTACAACTGCATCCACCAGTAGACCAACCCTGCTTAAGCAACCTACTAGTAGAGGCTGTATCAACCTTGACCTCTAGCCAAGGTCTTTCCTCTTCTTGCTCAGCTCTGCTTTCAAATCATAAAGCAAGTTTCATTATCTTCTCTGAAGAACCTGAATGCATCACTTTCCCATTATTGTCCATGCTGTTAGCTGCAGAAGTGTGTCCCCAGGGGTTCATCTCATAGATGGCATCCCTGCTCCCTTCAGCCTTGGCTCCAATTCCAGCTCCCCCTGATGTCCCTTCATTTGCTCAGTAAACACACCATGTTCTGTATAATGTAAAACAAGAGCATCTCACACACTGATAAAATTACTTCTCTGTTTACACAGCTACTTAATTCCATTTTGCCATTGATTTGTCATTCTAAAGTTAAATAATAAACGTGGATTGCAGCCAGAATACTGAGTGCTGCTTTCTCCTCCTCCCCCACCCCCCACCACTCTAGTTTTTGATTTATGTGTTTGTTTATTTACTGATAGATTTAAGTACTCCCTATTGCATTTCACACATAATCTGGCAAATCCTGAGGATTTACTTCCCCAATTGATTAGAAAAGTCAATGTTTTACAGACAGGATTAAAAAGGAAAACATCAGGAAGACCTGATGGAATCTGCTTATGACAACTGCTATCTCCAACAGGCTCTCCAACCCTGTAAAAAACGGTGTTGTGTGCTGTCAAACCCTGTGAAGAGATAACCATTTCCTGTTAGAGGTATTATGTCAATTAAAGAAATATACTTGCTCATTTGTCCACTGCTGGATTGCCTCCTAGGCTTTTCATTTAATCAGCACATGGGAAAAGATCATTGTTTTCCATTTGCTGGGAGCTTTCTTCTCTTGGAAATTCAATCAGACAGGCCAGCAGGCAGTGCTGAGGCTGGCAGTGTGCTTTCAGTGCTCTCACTCCAGTCATCTACATTTAAAAATCCTCTAGCTGTCAGCATGTGACACTTGGTTTCCCCCCTTTTTGTTTCAGCTCCTATGCATTCCTTCTTCGGCGCTGTTGGTTTTGTTTTTTTTTTTTTTAAAAGCCAGTGCTTGGAATTCCTTTTTAATGCTTTATGACAGGGTAAACTGCTTTTTTAGCTTTGCTATTCCTTGTCAAGTGGTGATGCTGGCTTCATTTTCATCCACTCTCACAACCAAAACCAAATCAGTTATTCACACACAGCTCGCTCCACAGTGGAATTATTTCCCAGATCATGACATTGCAGTGCTGAGAGATAAAAAGGTGATGCTGGTGTCAGAGAGGAGATTACAGGGCAGCCTGAGAAAAGAATTAGATCTACTCCTAATCCCATCCTCCTGTGGCTTGGGTCCTCTTGCTGACCCTCACTGGTGCTGCTAGATCACAGAATTATAGAATGGTTGGAGGTGTTCAAGGTCAGGCTGCATGAGGCCTTGAGTGACCTGTACTAGTGGGAGGTGTCTCTGCCTATGGCAGGGGGTTGGAACTGGATGATCCTTGAGGTCCCTTCCAACCTTCCCATTCTATGGTTCTATGTTTCCCAGATGAACCTGGAGCAGGGCTGTGGATACACTGAACTGGGGAGGAGGCAGTCTTTCTGTCCTCATCCTTAGGGTCTGGGTCTTGTAGGGATGGACACATGCCTGTTTTGCCATTTGTTTGCTCCCAAGTGTGGGAGGAGCAGGAGCTGAGTCCACTCACTCCAGCCAGCAGCTTGGGCAGGACTGTCAGCCCATGCAGTCTTCCTCTGGCTCTGCTTCCTCTGCCCAGCTCCGAGCAACTCAAAACCACCTTTTGTTCAGCTAGAATCAAGCCCATTGTTCTCACTCTAAATCCCCTGGCCTCTGTGAAGACTATGGCTTTTTCAAGATAATGTGACCGCTTTGTTTGTTTGTTTGTTTGTTTGCTTTTTATTTTTTATGTCTAATCCAGCAAGTCCTCTTTCTTGGGAAGAGCTTTGACCTGCAAACGAAGGCGATGCCAAGAAAAATCCCGAGTAGGTAATCAAGACAATCTGTGGCACAGGCTGTGTGGTAATGTCCTCCCAAGGTGATGAATCAGATCTATCAGTGCCTAGATACTAAGGCCTTTTTATCCTTGCAAACTCAGGGCTTTCCAAATCTTTAAGCCTGATCAGAGATAGAGCACTACAAGAGCTTACTTAAATCTCAGCAAGCAGAAAAGGTAGCAGCAGGGAGAGAGAGAGAGAGAACTCACATAAAATAAAGAACAGTACTTTTAAAAGATAAAACATAACTCTAGGTACAATAAAAACCTTTAGAGAACAGAAGAGATCTTTGTCAGGAATGTATCTCATTTAGCTCCATTGTTTCACTGCCTGCTTTTCACAAAGTCAGCCATTTAGCTTGCCTTTTTTTTTTTTAACTCAGGGTTTGTTGGGTTTTTGTTTTTTTTTTTATTTTCCCTCCTCTCTTGATGCCAGTTTCCATTTCATTAGGAAATGAATCACTGATGAGGTGCTGGTCCTGTCTCCCTGTCAACAGATCTCAAAAAAGAGGGTAGTCATGAAAAATAAAATACAAAGTCTCATGACCTGAAACATGAATGCTTTTACAAGCACAGGTTTATTTATGTGGTGTTATGGATAGCTGTTGTTTAGTGTTTATGGCATGCAGGCTAACCATTCCATACCTGTGTTTAGGTACCTTCAAATATGTGTTGAGGCCCCAAAGGATGAATTTACAAAAGCAAAGGGTAGAAGAATTCCTAAACTTGCAGGCAATTTCCGCTGTGGGTTCTGTGAGCCTGGTTCACAGCACATTGCTGGAATGCTGTGCCCATGTCCCTGAAAGCCTCAGAGGGAGCTCTCATTTTCACAGTTGGTGTACTGTGCACACATTTGTTCCTGGAGCTGCAAGCCCTGACAAGGAGACAATCACATTGCTGTAGCTTGAGTGCCCCCATAATGCTGTGGTGGCTTTGGCACTGAGAAGTAGACTGCCAGAAGGGCCATGTCAGCTTGAGCCTGACCTTTCATCCAACAATGATGCAGATCAGGATGTCTTCCATGCAACATGACTGCATCCTGAGCATGCACAGGATGCATGCTGTGTTCTGTGTGCAGTACTGTGTGCAGTTCTGGAACCCTCAGCACAGGAAGGACATGGAAGTGTTGGAGGGGGTCCAGAGGAGGCCATTAGGATGCTCAGAGGGCTGCAGCAGCTCTCCTATGAGGACAGGCTGAGAGAGTTGGGG